>BGPR01021941.1:0-25904 GCA_013235015.1 Araneus ventricosus
CTAATTATTTTCAATCCTTCATTTATAATTTTATTATTATAAATATTACGGAATCTTGAAATCAATTTTTTTACGAAAATTCGCAACCAGATGGCGCCACTCGTTTGGAATCGAAATTTAGATAAATGAAACGATCAACTAATAATTAAGGTATCCGACTGGTTTAAAATCGTCGTTTTTGATTTAAAAAAAAAATTATGACTTAATTGTGTAGCCTGTTTAATCAGCTTTCTAAAACTGTCTCACTTTTTACTCTACGTGAATTACAAATGGAGTTACAGCTGTTTTATTACCGAACTGTAAGCATTATTTTTATGTTGCATGAAAACTTTAAATGCGTTTTCCGAGAAATGATATTTTTGAGGAAAACCGTCGACCGTAACAATGATTTCTCAAAAAGTTATTCAAGTATTGATATGAAATTTTCTGGGATTGTTTTCTGTAATATGCTTGAGTTTTCCTCTAAAAACTAAGGTCAATTTTAAAATAAAGTATTCTTTTTAAGTGCTTAAATATAAACGAAAAGCATTTTTTATGAAAAATTACCAGTTCAGTAACTATGTTCAGCTATATCTCAAAACTGTTTTGAAGTACAAAAAATATTTTAGAGCATAACACAGATAACTGTCATAAAAATGTACTCCTACAAGGATTTATGTATATTTAGAATATGATTTTGTCTATGGCTGTTAGCGTAAGGCAAATATTTTAGTCATTTTTCTTCAAATTTCTCAGTTTTTTTTAAAAAAATATTATTTTGAAAGCCTAATTTTACAATATTTACATAGTTTTAAAACATATGCAGTGGAAAAATAACATTAAAATATATATATAAGTTACTTTTCAAAAAAATGTCTCCGAACACAGTCGGATACCTTAAGTTCTTGAAAGACCTAAATTGTGCATGCTCATTGATAACAAACAAGTGTACAGAATTTCAACATTCAGCATATCAGGAAGCCATTATAAAACCGATTACAAATTCCATCTTTACAAACATGAAACATGTCAAGTTAACGAAAAGTAAGACAGAAATAATCTTGAAATCAGAAAATGGGATTTTCATTGTCCGTATCTCTCACAACCCAACATTAGACGAGCACAATAATTAATACAGTTTATTCAATTTCCGGATGATTCGGAATTACAGTTTCTTCCCTTTTTCTTTTTTGGCTCGTGTTTTTCATTAAGGAAAGAAATCACAGCGTCGCAAGTTTCAAAGTCCTCCGGATCTTCTGCTAATAATTTGGAAAAGTCTTGCCAGCGTGTACAGCCGACTATACGTTCTTTCAATTTATGCCAATCTGAAGAGTTGTCAGGGATCTTATCAGACAGTTTCGCCTTCTGCCACAAATCACAAAGGGCTTCGATGCATTCGCGATCTTCGAAGAGTTGCAGCATCTTCTTGACCAGCTCGGACGGTAAGTCCTTCGGGTCCAATATGTCTCCGATGGACTCCAACAGAGGGTCACCGTGGGCCAGAACATTCCTCACGTCGATGCCGTTGAAAAGGTACGAATCTTTCAGCCAAAAATATTTGAGATCTTCATTATTTTTCAAAATACCAACACAGTCGAAGAGAAGCATTTCTAGTGAAGCTTGAAAAGAGGATTCGCGAAAATAGCGCTGCACGATCTTGTAGACAAGGTACTGTTTAGCTTTAAAGCTTTTTACTCTTTCCCACAAATAAAGTATATCGTACTGTTCGTTGACAGACATTTGGTACAAATGTTTGATCCGGTTAAGAAGATTTGCAAGATTATCACCACAAGGACATTTACAAATTTCGATTAATGAGTTTAATGTGCTCTTGGCCTTATCAGAAAAGGGTATCACTTCGAACAAAACATTTAACTGTGAATCAGATACTTTATTTTTCTCGAAAATCAGGTGTAAGGTATTCAAAGGATTTGGGGATTTTTTTATCCTATGCAAAAAACTAAATCTCTTGGATGTTTGACCTGGAACTGGTTGAGATTCCTCTTGCAAGTATTTCTCATATTTATTTTGAATGTTGCAAATATCTTTCGTTTTCAGAAACAAACTGTCAAATCTATCCACGTCTACAGCAATTCCTTTTTCTAAATCTTCTAATAATATTTCGTTGTCATCTATACGAGTTCTGACTTCCAGAGGAATTTCACCGTGAATTTCCTCTTTCACAGTCTTACTCGCAAATCCCATCAGTAATCGATGGAATTCATTTATATTAGGAACAAGAACACGATTTCCATCCGTCCCCATTCGATCCAACATACACTTCAACTCTGTACTCCTTTTTCGCAGCTCATCCCCAAAATTCTTCATAGGTTGTTCGAGCGGGTGCATGTCGATACCTGCATCCTCTTGAAACTTTTGCACCGATTTCAGTCCCCGATTGATCAGGAATTCTATTAACAGAATTCTCTGAATATCGAATACGTTTTGAAATGCGTCTTTGATATTTTGAATTTCAGACCGAATTGATGTGAATAAGCCATCGTCTTCCTCTGTGTCAAACTTCAAAGGGAACTGGAAACTTCTCAAGTGAGATAACGTGTTTCGAGTCTTCTTTAAGATTGCCAATGTATTTTTGGGCAAGCATTTGCAAAGGAGGTGCCTTATGGACGAAGGGTCTGCTTCCTCGACGTTTATAGATTCGCCTATTACTTGAAGGGCTCTTTGGATCACAAATTTTTCTTTCATGTCTTCAGATACACTTCCTGAATCTTTAGCTTCTGAAGTTTTATTCACTGCTAACAAGTAATGATTTAGACGAAAAATCAAAACTTCATCTTTGAGTTGCGGGAAACTGCTCAACATTTCGGTAATTTCTTCTGGTGGTATGCAGTCAACAATCTCTTCCTCAGCCTGCCTCTTACTTCTGATAATATTGCAAAAATCTGTAACACTCTCCCTCAAATTAAGTCTTTCTAGCAGCGGGATGATAGAAAGGTTAATGGAATCTAATTCGAAGCCTAAATCTTCTAAATTTTTTCTGTTCTTTGCATCAGCAGTGAGATATTTATTGGTTACAGCTGATAAAAGAAAGCTGGATTCTAATTCAGAATACAAATGCTCTCCTGGAAATTTCAGAACGCTTTTAAGTAGAAATATGTTGTCGAAGAACAGGAGAGCAACCGTCAAATCCAAATTGTCGTAATAAGTTTTGTGCTTTGCATAATTTTCAATAAGTTCTTGTTGCGAGTCCAACTGTCCAACAGAAAAGAAGGCGATGTACGTATCCAAAATGAGTAAAATTATTTGTTTCTGCTTGGCGGCTTCTTCCAAAGAACCGACTTCTTGTCGTTTCCGAATTTCATTGATACCACAGGTGACTTGAGATAAAAATTCGTTGAATCTCAGCAAGTCTTGGTAAGTTACACGTGCTTGTTCAGCTCTGTCACCGAAGTCCTCGAAGTTATTCGATCTAGCGCAGTCGCCGCTGAGGATTTCTTTAAGCTTTGAGAAGTTGGAAATTATGCAGGGATTTGGATCTCGAAAGGTACTTTCGGATTCATAGCAGCTGTTGGCAGCATATCTGTAGAGGATGTAGACAAGATTGCTGTCATTTGATTGCAGAGCGTAATAGAAGGCCGAAAATCCACGCGTGTCCAGAACTCTAGGGTCCGTTTCGAAACCAGCATCCGATAGTTTTCCTGCGACGTACCACGACTCGTATAAAGAAGAGACCGGGCCCACAAAATGTTTTTTTAGAAGGGTGATCACGAAGTTTATATCTATTTCTCCTCTGTTCAACATGGGAAGAATTTCTTCTTCTGCCAGGGTTTTGATCTCCGAAGTTTCCAGAATAATTTCCAGAGCGTCCTTCCGAAGTTCGCAACACAAACCTTCATCCAAACTGAAATTAAACCGTTTAAGTATTCTTGGTTTTCCATCTTGTTCAGTAGTGTATTCCTTGAAGATCAATGTTATACGGTCCAGATTTGAGCTTGAATGACCCTCGATTTGAATCTCATTTAGTTTTTTGTCGTTTAAATCCACGTTTGAGCTAGAACTTTCCTCGGGTTCAATGACATTTAATTTTTTGTCTCTTAAGTCCACAATTAAAATTTTAATATTCAGCATAGAAGAAATAAGATGCAATGCTTCACATGCTTTTCTACGCTTTTGTTCTCCATTCAAACGTTTTCGGAAGTTTGCACAGATATTTTGTAAGGTTTCGTTAAAGAAACACTTGTGGATGTTGAAAAATGGATTGAAATCCTGAATTGCATCCTTCGCAAGTTCCGAATCCACCTCATTGCCAGTCAGTTGATTCAGACGACTTTCAAACTGCCCGGGAATTGTAAAATTGGCTGACTTGAGGTATGATAAGATCACGCTCCATATTATACAGTGCCTCTGACGAACGCTGATTTCCCACTGTTGAGGACAGAATCCACTTCCTTCGAATTCAAATTCTCCATCGTAACGTGCCAGATCATGTCGTTCTGGAAAATTCATGCCTTTCTTTGATTCTTCATTCTTCGAAAAGAACTTTCTGATGTTCAACCAGCTCCAAGTTCTAAGACACAAAGGAATGAGAATTATTCCTATTGTAATTACAATCACATAAATAAATTTTAGAAGTTCCAATTTCAAATTAGATGGTTGCAGGTATGTTGAATATCACTTGCAGGGAAGACAATAAAAAATCAACACAAGGAATGCACTACATTTTGCACTCCTATAGCAACTGAGACAGTCAGCAGTTGCTACAAGAGGCCTTTTAGATTTAGTTTAAAATAAACTTGAATTTCCTTTGCATTCCTTGTTGCCTAAACTTAATGAGAACGACACTTATCTTCCGCTCTCATTGATTAATAAAAAATAAATCTATAATTATTGATCCTAAACTGGCGCATGCCTCAGCTGAATCAATTGATCTTTCTTCGATTATTTGCTCTTCTCTCTATGGGGCTGCTCCAATTTCATCTGGAACAGCCATTCCACTTGCAGACAGTTTTTTCGTGATCCACTTTTCAAAGAAGGGTTTTTTAGAAATCTGATTTGTCTGTAAATACAAATCTGTAGTGCTTCATGCTTGACGATTCAAATGATCCGGCTTGAAGAGTTTCTGTACCTCAGTTTAATGCCTATATGTTTTAAAATATTTTTTTTAAATATAATAAGCGAGGTATTACATATTTTTCAACCGGCAAGCATAAGTATGGGGTTTTTTCGACACCAGCATTTATCACTTTTAAAAAATTAATAGGAATTTCTCATTCCCAGTAATTGTTATTTCCTATACCTTCATGGGCGGTTTAGAAGGCAGTTTCCTTCTAAACCACCCACGCTCCTATATCTGAGCAACAGATACAGGACACGGAGGGTGTTTCAGTTTTCTCACAAGCAGCAGTAGTTACTTCCTATATCTACATGGGTGGTTTAGAAGGAAGCATGAGAGCAACAGATGCAGGACACGGAGGGTGTTTCAGTTTTCTCACAAGCAGCAGTAGTTAACTCCTATATCTACATGGGTGGTTTAGAAGGAAGGATGAGAGCAACAGATACAGGACACAGAGGGTGTTTTAGTTTTCTCACAAGCAGCAGTAGTTACTTCCTATAACCACATGTTTAGAAGGATGAGAGCAATAGATACAGGACAAACAGGGAGATTTACTTTTTATTGGAGGGCTAGAGTCATATTTATCCCAACCCGTCTCCCCCCCAAAAATCTGACTTCTAATCATCATCCGTAATTTAGATGAATATAACGATATTGTGTAAGTTTTATATTCAGAGCAAATAAAAGAAAATAATATAGTTTAACTCATACCGGACTCATTTCCCTGCATAATAAAACATTCTTTAAAATAAAGAAAATATTTTCCATTGGTTAGAGTCAGTTAGCTCCGGGGATTTTTCCCTCCTGGCCCCCCCCCTCTCTCTGTGAACCTGTTAGAGATCAGTCACAGATCGTCCAGTTTATATACACTTTTATATAACTCGACTAGTTTCATGTTTGTAAAGATGGAATTTCGTAACCGTATTCATTTACTTTATGATGTGCTAGACAATTAGTTTCCTCATATTTTGTTCTAGATGACAAAACTAATAATCAGTCAATTAATTAACTAAATGTTATTCCGAATGAGTGGTGCCATCTGAGAGTGAATTAGAGAAAAAAAATGAATTTCAAAATTCAATAATATTTATAATTAAGAAATTAGGAAATAAAAAGCATAAAGTAATTAAAATAAAAAAAAGGTCTCTACTTTTTAGTACATGAATAAAGTGTCTATTAATAGTGTTTGAGCCAAATTTATTTACTTATGAGTAAATATTTCACACCAGAAAAGTTAACTAGATTAAATTTTTAAGTGATTAGATTCTCCAGAATAATCTTTTCAACACAGCTTTCCTAATCATCTTTATGTAGAAACTGAACGAATTACATTCTCAAGAATTATCTACATTCATCCTGATGTAAAGAATCTGAAGGGATTAGGTTCTCGAGAATTACCTTCGTTCATCCTAATGTAAAGAATCTGAACGGATTGGATTCTCGATAATTATCTTCATTCATCCTAATGTAAAGAATCTGAACGGATTATATTCTCGAGAATTATCTTCATTCACTCTAATGTAAAGAATCTGAAAGGATTAGATTCTCGAGAATTATCTTCATTCACCTAATGTAAAGAATCTGAACGGATTAGATTCTCGAGAATTATCTTCATTCACCTAATGTAAAGAATCTGAAAGGATTAGATTCTCGAGAATTATCTTCATTCACCTAATGTAAAGAATCTGAACGGATTAGATTCTCGAGAATTATCTTCATTCACCTAATGTAAAGAATCTGAACGGATTATATTCTCGAGAATTATCTTCATTTATCCTAATGTAAAGAATGCAGACGAATCAATCTGAAGAAGAAAAAAACAAAAGAAAGTAAACAGCATCGTTAATGTTCTTACTGCTTCCTTTTAAAACAATTAGTTTTTTTCATGTTTATGTAAACATTTCCTTCTCTGTTTCTTCAACCCCCCCCCCCCTTCTCCATATCTAGGAGTGTCTAGAATCGGAGTTCCAAAATCTAATAACTTTATTTTAAAAATCAATCAAGTTTCATACTTTTTAAGAAAAAAAATTTGCATTTAAAAAAAATTTCAATTTATCGTCATTTAATTAGTAATCCATCCCAATATATTGATAACTTATGGATTTATAAGAAGATATGAATAACATTTGTTAATAAAATTTCAAAAAAAATTCATGCGCATTAAAACATTAATGAAAAACTGTTTCTTAATTTATTCATAATTCTTTTTTTAGTTCTACACCCTGATTTGTGAGTATAAAACGCCTGAAAGTAGATTTTTGATTCAAACACAGATAAGGAAGTAAAAAAAATTGCAAGAAATGATCATAGCACTTAATAATTTAGAAAGACTCAATATGAAAGAAATACTATTGATAAATAATACATTTATGCAAAATTCTATTAACATAAGCCCGTATTTTCTATACATGCTTACATTAATATAATTTTGGGTTCAGTCAGAAACTCAATTTGTTAGAAACAAACATATCTTTGGTTCCATAAACTGACAACACCCTTGAAATCTGAAGATATCTGTCGTATGACTTGTACCTATGGTTTAGTTATATTTATGGAATGCGTTTCTTTGCTTCTAAATTGAAAATATTTATAACTAGAAAATCACCCGTCATACCATGACGGGTGATAATTGCTTCTTCATTCGAGAGATTTCCCGTCAAATTCGACGTGTTTAAATAGATATATATGCGAGAGAAATGTTTAACATTAATTGAAAACAAATAAAATAAACGTAGGTTTTATGACAGGAAATATATATTTTTTATTTACATATTATTTAGATATTTCATTATTCAAAAAACCTCTTGGCCTAAAAAAAATCTAGTAAATATTATCTAGAAAGATAGAAAATCTAGTTTCAAAACAAAGCACTCATCTGCTTGTCACACGTTGCCAAAAAATGTTATCAAATTATTTCAACACGATTGCAATAAATAATGAGATGCATCGTGACGTCCAAACTATATCACGCGCATGATACACCACTGACGTAATTTGCTACTTGTTATTGAAAAACGGAAATTAATTTGAAATATATACGATTAACATAATTTAAAATTTCTCGGAAACTATTGACCATAGCGAGATAAATTTTATATCAATCGATAGAAAATTTTATTTTACTATTTTAGAGCTATTCAATTTGAAATTAGAACAATAATTACTCTTTTAAATTTAAAATGACTGAAATTTAGGTTCTCTACCAATGAAATAATGCTGTTTAACGTCTCGCAGTGATATGGCGCGAGTTTTATTGTTGGTGACGTCAGAGCGTTACCGAGAGATCCGGTCTATTATATTAGTAATCTCATTTATTTGAAAATACACAAAGAAATAAAACATTAGAATATTGTTTCTAGAACTTTTTGCAGACTTTTGAAATGAGACTGTTTGATTCCGTTGTAGCAGTGAACACGCAAACGAATGGGTTGGAATACACAAATAAGAACATTATTTTTTCAGAAAAATAATCAAATAAAGACATCAAATAAATTATTTTCCCATATGCCTAACAAATTTGAGCATGTTAACAGAAGATTAAAAATTTTTTAAAAATGCTATTTTAGTTCTATTTTTCTTATTTTTATGGTGAATCTTAAATATGTATAAAAATAAGCACTTCATATAAAAGGCTGCAGAAACTGATAAATAAACATTTAATATAAAAGTAACGAATTGATAAATATAAAATTATAATTAATAATAATTAAGTTATTTTAAGCAGTATCATTAATAAATTTAATACTGATATTGTGTGAAATATTAATGTCGGGCCGTCATTTAGGGTAGACCGGGGCTAGTTGGGCATAGGGGCACGTTGGGTCAGTCGGATTATTTTAAATATTTTCCGATAGATTGCGCTGTTACTCCAGCCAAGTATGTGTCATCCCCCCTCCCTTCTTTCCCGTAAAGGTCATTGGAATAGCAACGTCTACTAATAAACTAGCTGGAATTTTCAAATTTTTGCCAAGGTGAGTAACTTTCCTTCCTTATAAATAATCTTCTTTTTCTATGTTTTTATATTACAATTTCCATTTTTACAAATAATATTCTGAAAGATAACTGTTCATAGTTGCTGTAGGGCATGTTTGTTTAATTAAATACTTTCAAAGTAAATTCATACACCCATCGGAAACAAAAATGGCGACATGGGGTAAGTTGGGTCACTTCGCATGGGGCACGTTCGGCCGGCTGCCCAACTTGCCCCGTAGAATGTTGACCCTGTAGGCATGGCGAGCGAACGTGCCGCGTAGTATCTCCAAAGCCTAATTGTAACGAATGAAGTCTCGAAATCAATTATTTATATAATCGTTCTCTCAATTTCATGTATAATTATTCTTTTTTAATTTCTTCTATATTCAAAGGAAGAAAGTATTGATGGTCAAAATTTGCAAATTGAAATCATATCAAATATCCCATTGTTATTAAAAGACAATAATTACGCTAAAATATTTTAAATTGAAATGCATGTAGAATTTAAAGTTCAGTTTTAGTAATATTTTTTAAAGATTTTAAAATGTTCTTTTAATATTGAGATGGGATTACGCCGAATTAATATATGGCATGACCATTATGAATAACTTGAATGATTCAATGTTGCTGTAAAATCAAATGACGATGCTACGCTGTTTTTCATGATCTGCGATATATAAATATATCCGATGCATGGATTATGCGATATGCACCAAATTCAAAATGCAAGATAATTGTTAAGAAAATCTAAGCTGATTCCATCTCCATTAAAAAAGTGCAAAACAGAATGCGATGTTATTATTTTACGATGGATTTAAAAATTGTATCTCAGTTCTTGTTGATTATAAATGCACCAGATTTGTATCTATGACCTAACTGTGTTATTTAAATTGATATTATTATTTATATTATTTTTTGAATTAATATTAGTCATATTATTCTTTAAATTAATATTATAATCTATATTATTATAATAATATTATTATTATTTATCTGTCTTAAATATAATAATATGGAAGAATTTTTTGTGATAATCACATCATGCTACTTTGTTTCTCTTGCAGGGCTACCTGCTAAGGTGGTTCGCCATTATGTTAGAAAATCGGCTGGAATACTTCTTCTTAAGCAATGAAAGCTGCTGTTTTAGAAGTGAAGCTGCAATGATGAAAATTGTGACGATGAAGTCATTTAATTCTGTTTTCAACATAAAACTTATTAATTTTGTAGTTTCAATCTCTTGGTTTTTTCCTTCACATAAATTTACAATTTCATAATTTTATGGCTTCATCAAGGAATGGTGCATGAAAGAGATTTTCCTTTAGGATATCTTGTGTTATCGTTCGCAGGAAATGAAAAGTAAAATGTGATAAGATGTTTTTTTTATGTTTCTTCAATTCTACCTTACCAGAATATTAAATAAGTGATGTGGCCCAACTTACCACGTAGTCGGGGCAGGCTGGGCCACACGACTTGGTATCAGTTTCAGCTTTTAAATTAATATTAATAGTTAATATTTTCAAATGCTATTATGGTGAATTCTTCCTGAAGGTACACTGATAGTATTTGCATTAAAAAAAATTTAAAATGTTGAATTGTATTTTTTAAAAAATTCTTAGAAGAAAAAACGGCCCAACTACCCCCGGTCTACCCTAATATGTGCAGTGGAACTTGACTAATTCGAAGATAAAATTCGATTTATATATGAAAGATTATCCAAAAATTCGAATTAAGGAAAACTGGGTTTAAAAATTCGCACAGCAAGAGAAAACGACAATTTTTAAACTAACCAGCGGGAGTGGTCTCGCCTAAACTTTCTCGTATACTTCTCGAAAAAGGTGCTGTTTCCCCTCCCCCCCGCATGTATAAAAAAATTTGAACCTATTGTAACCCAGGATCCAATGACTATCAGAAAATATTTAGGTAAAAAATAAAATTCGAAGAGATGCGTTCCGATTAAATGAATACCGATTTCCACTCTTTCTTGGCTCAAGGGTAATCCTTCCGCGTGCATAGATTGCTGCCAAGTACGCATGCGCATAGAGAATCGGATGAAAAAAAAAGCGCCAAGCAGGAGTCAATAAATATCGTGCACAGAAGATTGAGTTCAATACGCATGCGCGTGGAGATGCGCTTATACAGACCGACAGACAGTCAACCTTTTGACGGATTTGGCCCAAAATTTGATACGGACCTACATTCATGATGATAAAACTGTGTACCAAATTTTCTCCATCTAGCTATTCAAGTTTTTGAATTATCGCGTTCGCATTAACACGGACAGACAGACTTCCCGTTGTCTAAAATTTGATAGAAACCTACAAATTATGTGTCAAGTTCACATACCAAATTTAATCCCCGTAGCTCTAATAGTTTTCGAGTTATCGTGTTCACAGACAGACATAATTCCAAAATTGTGTTTTCGGACTCAGGGAGGTCTAAAACGTGGAGATTCGTCAAAATCTCGAGTTCGAATTTTTTGACGATTACAATACTTTCTCTTTGTATACTTCGTATACGAGAAAGTAAAAATGGTAGTAACGATTTATTTTTAACATTAAAGGTTTTGAACAGTAAGTAATATTAATAAATAAAGTAATAATAATTATAATTAGATTTTAATAGCTATAAATAAGCAAGTAATTTTAACCCTTTTGGCCCTAATAGGCAAATACGTCCCGCAGATTAGACATCATTCCCTATAAGTAAATGAATACCACTTCAGCATGGAATTTTATATTTTCAGTGTTCATAAGGAATAAAATTATGACTAAAGAAACTTGGAAACACTCTCAGATTGAAAATGGCGGACTTAGGCTTTTGAGCACACACATTGCTCAAGTTTCAAGTACCCTATTTTTACTTTCTCGCATACGAAGTATACAAAGAGAAAGTATTGTAATCGTCAAAAAATTCGAACTCGAGATTTTGACGAATCTCCACGTTTTAGACCTCCCTGATTCCGAACCAGCGGGAGTGTTCTCCCCTAAACTTTCTCGTATACTTTCCCAAAAAGGTGATGTTTCCCTTCCACCCGCGTGGCTAAAGAAATTCGAACCTACTGTAACCCAAAATCCAATGACTATCGGAAGGTTTCTCATTGTAGATTATAGTGATTGTAAAATATTTACGTAAAGAATTAAATTCAAAGAGATGTGTAGCGATTAAATGCAAACCGATTTTCCACTCTCAAGGACAAAGTAATGTAATCCTTCCGCGTGCACAGGGATTGCTACCAGTGCGCATGTGCATGGAGTTCGTTTCAAAAGTGAACAAATATCCGATTATACAGACCGACAGACAGTCAGCCCTTTGACGGATTTGGCCCAAAATTTTATACGGACCAACATTCGTGACGATAAAACTGTGTACCAAATTTTATCCATCTAGCTATTCAAGATTTTGAGTTATCGCGTTCACATTAACATGCACAGACAGACTTCCCGTAGACGGATTTTGTCCAAAATTTGATAGAAATCTACAAATTATATTTAAAGACCACATAAAAAATTTCATCCCCGTAGCTCTAATAATTTTCCGGTTATCATGTTCACAGAGAGACACACAGACAGACATAATTCCCAAATTGTGTTTTTCGGACTCAGGGAGGTCTAAAACGTGGAGATTCGTCAAAATCTCGAGCTCGAATTTTTTGACGATTACAATACTTTCTCTTTGTATACGAGAAAGTAAAAAGCAGTATACATCACTTTGAATACAACAGTTGCATAATAACATTTCAAAATAAATTGCACAGCTCACATCTAATCTGTTCAGTTTTCTTAAAAGTGAGAAACTTTTAATTGCCTCTTTAATTGAACTTATTGTAGAGCAGTAATGTCGTAGAGCGAATGAAGAGTCTTTGAAACGGATTCAGTTACGACCACTGAGGGCGCAAGGGACGAACGCATTTAACTGACAAAAACAATAGATGAGAAAAAAATGTACAAATAAAGAGAATATTTTAACATTGTTCCATAATTAATTTAAGATTTCTTAATGTCACATATTGTTTGATAAAAGAGATTAATAACTGTTAAATTATTTATTCAAAGAAAAAAACATTTCCGAATTAACGACGAATTCGAGTTAAAATCGTTCGAAATAATTCCACTGCAGGGGAAGGTGCTGTTCCTCTGCCAATAGTCGATATATCAACACAAGAGTAGAGAGAAATTTAGTTACCCCTCCCAAAATGTTTAGTTTAGAGTGGCAACGCATATTTACGGATCCTACTATGGCTTGGATTGAGGTTGCTTTTCATTGGCCCTCAGCGTCACGTGACTTCGCTTGCTTCTGAATGATGTCATAGGAGCGCGCTTAGTTTGGATTTCGATTTTTGTCTTAGCTATTGTATCATGGAGAAACCAAAATTATCTTTATCTTGAATTCATCATTCCCTTTAGAAATATCCAAATATTTAAAAATAATTTTGGTTTTTCCATGATACAATAGCTAAGACAAAAATCGAAATCCAAACTAAGCGCGCTCCTATGACATCATTCAGAAGCAAGCGAAGTCACGTGACGCTGAGGGCCAATGAAAAGCAACCTCAATCCAAGCCATAGTAGGATCCGTAAATATGCAGTGGCAACACTGGCATCTCGCACGTAGTCATCTCGGGTTATAAGCTTTCAACTGAAATGAAGAAATAATTTTTCGGATGCCGGCGCACGCTTCTAAAGGTGTTGAATTTTCCTCCTGCTTTCAAGAAAAATATTTTTTATTCTTATTTTTCACCTGTTCCCTTTTAGCTCCATAACTGACACTCACATTGAAAGAATTGTTCATCAATAAAAGAATAAATAATTACCACGGAGTAAATTAATAAGATGAGAGGAGGTGCTGAACCCCGGCCACCTGTAAACAGCATAGAACAGTGTTGTATCAACATCAACCAGCGGGAGTGGTCTCCCCTAAACTTTCTCGTATACTTCCCCAAAAAGGTGCCGTTTCCCCTTCCCCCGCGGAGCTAAAAAAATTCGAACCTATTGTTACCCAGAATCCAATGACTATCAGAAGGTTTTTCATTACAGTGATTGAAAAATATCTAGGAAAAAAATGAAATTCAGAGATGCATAACGATTTTCTTCTCTTACCGGCTCAAGGACAAACTGACGTAATTCGCTACTCCGTAATGAAATTCCTCTCCGCTCTCCTAGTACGCATGCACGTGGAGACGACGGATTCTCTTCAAAAGTAAATTATACGGACCGACATACAGTCAACCCTTTGACGGATTTGGCCCAAAATTTTATACGGACCTACAATCATGACGATAAAACTGTGTATAAAATTTTATCCAACTGGCTTTTCAAGTTTTTGAGTTATAGCGTTCGCATGACGTCGCACATGCAGACAGACTTCCCGTAGACGGATTTCGTCCAAAATTTGATAGAAACCTACAAATTATGTTTAAAGACCACATACCAAATTTCATCCCCTTAGCTCTAATAGTTTTCGAGTTATCGTGTTCACAGGCACACAGAGAGACACACATAATTGCAAAATTGTGTTTTTCGGACTCAGGGATGTCTAAAACGTGGAGATTCGTCAGAATCTCGAGTTCTAATTTTTTGACGATTACAATACTTTCTCTTTGTATACTTCGTATACGAGAAAGTAAAAAGTGGGTTTTAGATAGCTTTTTGTTGTAAATAACCACACAAAACATGCGTTATGGTTAAGGGAATGTCATACAAAGAAGTCGTAGTGAAATTCCTAACACAGAAAGAAAATGTATTTTCATTGCCAGATTTTGAATATGTTTTCAATATAAAAATCTAGATATTGTCATGATTTTGCCTGCACCGTCAATTTATTGCAGAGGCTAATATAAATTTCGTTTTTATTTTATAACTAAACTATATCATTTATTAGTTTTATTTTTTTCTAGTTCGGAGAATTGTTTTAAAAAAATTATATAAAGAATTTCTTTATTGCTCTATTAACCACGGTTGCGGTGATTTAAATCAGTTGATTAAAATCACTGATTTAAATCGCGATTTAAATCAACTGATTTTTTTTAAAAAAATCACTGATTTAAATCACTTTATTTTAAATATCAAGTTAATCTGCTTTAATGAAATAAAATTGTTCATGTATCTTTAAATAGTGATTTTAAAATATTTTTAAATATATATTTAAAGAAAGAATATATAGAACATAAAAAAAAATATTTCATTGAATTGATGTAACTAGAGTACTTTCTATATCTTTATTTTTGACAACGCAAGCAAATTAGATTTTAACCCTTTGTGGCGGAAGGCAATAATTTTTTTGAAATATGATGAGAAAACATCATGAATGGGTTTAGTTTATTGTCTAGACATAGAATCTACAAAAAAAAGTATTTTAAAAAACTTGCTTCATTCCGGGAGGGGGGCTCATGAGAACCCTCTTAGATACAGCCACCTTGATACACTCGAAAATTATTGTTGCATCTTACAGAAAATTATAAATTAAAACTTCAAGAATATTGGAGCAAAATTTTCGAGTTACTTTGCTAAAATTGTTAAACATCCAGATCTGAAAAACTTCTTATCTCCGAGTCAAGGAATTTTCCCGAACTTTATCTCTAATAATTCCTATTCTGAAACAAAATTTCATATGACTGCTATATACATTCTAAAAGGAGTACTATTAGCCCTATCCTAAACCTATTATTTTCATGTATTTATATTAGGATCATGTTCACAAAGAAAGAACATAGTAAAATGCAGTGAGTTTCATTGTAATAATTAACTAAATAATGTTGGGGACAACAAAGTTTTTATATTGCAATAATGTTCAAATGTAAAATAATTAAGTAATGCATATAAATGCTCCAAAAGACACAAACATCTACATAGTGCATTTTAAACTATGATCTATACTTATAAAAGACAATGTTTGTGAGCTTGTGCGCAATGTCCAGATGAATCTATCACACTTACTGTCATGAAATTTGGCACACAGGTAGTCCTGATGGTGACTCAATGCACTTAGAAGCCTGAATTTAAAAATTTTATCTAGAAATTTTTTTATTTAATGTTTTGGGTCAAACAGATTAGGAGTAGAGAAAGCTTCAAAACTTGTGTTTGTAATGAAACAAATAAACAGCTGAGTGTGAAATTCCATAATATTTTAACATACAATAATATATCTATAGTCAAGAAATGACAATTTTTATTATATTGTTCCTTTTTTCCTTAATAAAATTGTCTTATATCTCAAAAGTATATTATTGTTATATTTTAGTTCAAAAATATTTTTTAAATAGTTGTTACATTTTTGAATTAAATTTTAATTGGTTTTTTTTAAATAAAGTACAGCTTAATGACTGGTATGTTGTTATATATATAATTCTATGACTGTAATGCTCATTGTCTAATATACAAATGTTAAATAATAAAAAATATATATATAGTTTTAAAAAAATCATTAAAATCAAAAAAATCTTGATTTAAATCAAAAAAATCCGATTTAAATCAAATAAATCGATTTTTTTGAAAAAAATCAAAAAAATCGACAACCCTGCTATTAACTCTACTAATAATAAAGGAGAATGTGTTTGTCTTGGCCCTCTACAGGATCTGCAGATCTAGAGCTGCAAAATTTGGCACAAATATATCTTGGAGGCTGTGAATGTACACCGTGGAGCGATTTTTTCGAAAATTAAATTAGAATTTCATTTAATCACAAATTGAGCAGAGTTTTTGCGTTTCTTGGCGATAACTAACAAAAATATTATAGCACAAAATTAATTGTTACACCACCTCAAAATTTAATAATTATCTTTTCAATGATGTCAATGAAATCGACGTCCGTTTTTTTTTTCCATCTAATTTTAGCCATTTTCAAAAAAACGACGGGAGGCTGTCGTTTTCAAACAGCCGCTGATGTTAAAGGCGTAGGACTACTTTACTCGCGTGATTCTTTTCCGATTTTCAAATTTTTGTTGTAACTTCTGTTGTCACCCTTTATCTCTAAATTAAAACATTAGTTATGTTTCTAACATATGTAGTTACCGAGATATAGAGGATAACCGGTACAACGTTTTCTGTGGCGTTTTGGCGTGTGAATCAAATTCCTTCCTGAGACCCCAATGGGAGGAACGTAGTCCTATGCTAAAAAATATTTTTATGCAAAATTTAAAACAATGCTTTTGGTTGTTGCAATCAACTCAAACCGTCTTCATAGTTTTAATAAATATTTATTTGCTTGGTTCTCGTCTGTTGTTGAAAGATAAGGAATGAAGATTCTGTTTATTTTTACTTTCTCGTATACGAAGTATACAAACAGAAAGTATTGTAATCGTCAAAAAATTCGAACTCGAGATTTTGACGAATCTCCACGTTTTAGACCTCCCCGAGTCCGAAAAACACAATTTGGGAATTCTGTCTGTCTGTGAACACGATAACTCGAGAACTATTAGAGCTACGGGGATGAAATTTGGTACGTGGTCTTTAAACATAATTTGTAGGTTTCTATCAAATTTTGGACAAAATCCGTCAAAGGGAAGTCTGTCTGTCTGTATGTCCGAAGTCATGTGAACACTCTAACTCAAACATTTGAATAGCTAGATGGATAAAATTTGGCACACAGTTTTATCGTCATGAATGTAGGTCCGTATAAAATTTTGAGCCAAATCCGTCAAAGGGTTGACTGTCTGTCGGTCTGTATAAGCGCATCTCCAACGAGTCCGCCATATCTACGCGCATGCGCATTGAACGCAATTTTCTGTACACGATATTTATTGACTCCTGCTTGGCGCTTTTTTTCATCCGATTCTCCAAGCGCATGCGTACTTGGTAGCAATCTGCGCACGCGGAAGGATTGTCCTTGAGCCAAGAAAGAGTAGAAATCGGTATTCATTTAATCGGAACGCATCTCTTCGAATTTGATTTTTTACCTAAATATTTTCTGACAGTCATTGGATCCTGGGTTACAATAGGTTCGATTTTTTTTATCCACGCGGGGGGAGGGGAAACAGCACCTTTTTCGAGAAGTGTAAGAGAAAGTTTAGGGGAGAATTTTACTTCATTTTTTATGCACCAATTTTTTTTAGAAAGCTGTAAGTCCTCTTAGATATTAAGTAAAGCGGGAGGTAAATAAATTTTTTTAAGGGAACCATGAATACTAAATTATGTATAACGAATTAAACTGAATAAAACAGAACAGTATTCTCGACAAGCAAGGTGATCACCGAAGGCGGCTTGTAGTTAGGCTTGTAGTTTGATTTTTCTTTTATGACTCATTTTTTTAAGACTAGTATATTTTTTCCTAGTTCGAATAATTTTAAAGTCATTAATATATTATAAAATTGCTTTTGCGCAAACAAAAGTTTCTAACTAGTTATCTACATATTTTTAAGAAAACCAACACCCTTTTCCAGTTCTGATATAGTTCATCTCTCATATCCAGTTAAACATCGTGCATTGTATGTGTGTGTGATTTTGAAAAGTTTATTTTTGTACCAAATTCACGAGTGATAATGTCACATTTTGTTGCTCTGGCCAAGGTACACCATAGGGTGGTCAAGGTACACCATAGGGTGGTCAAGGTACACCATAGGGTGGTCAAAGTACCTGCTCATAGGATGGCAAAAGTATACCATAGGGTGACCAAGTTACAACATAGAATTGGTCAGGTACACCATAGAATGGCCAATGTACACCATTGGGTGATCAAGGTGCAAATAGAATGGCCAAGGTACCATTGGGTGATCAAGGTACACCATAGGAATGGCCAAGGTACACCATGGGTAGCCAAGATACACCATAGAATGGCCAAGGCACACCATTGGTGATCAAGGTACACCATAGAATGGCCAAGGCCATGCAGCATACCATGAGATTGGTCAAGGTACAACACAGAATGGCCAAAAGATTGCACCATAGAATGGCAAGGAGGTGCACCATGGGGTGGTCAGGTACAACCCTGGGAATGGCCAAGGTACACCATTGGGTGATCAAGGGTACACCATTGGGTGATCAAAGACGTGCACCATTGGAATCAGGTACATATAGAATGGCGGCCAAGGTACACCCATGGAATGGCCAAGGGTACACCATAGAGATTGATTCAGGTACACAAAGTTGGTCAAGGTACACCATAGAATGGCCAAGGTACACCATTGGGTGATCAAAATTACACCCATAAAGATAATGGTACCATTGGGTGATCAAGATTTTTTACCATGAATGTGGGTACACCATGGGTGAAGTGGGCTAACTGATGACCAAGGGTACACCATGGAATGATAAGGTACACCATAGGGTGGTCAAGGTACAACTGCCTACAAGAATGGCCAAGGTACACCGTAGATTTGATCAGGGTACACCATAGAATGGCCAAGTTACACCATAGGGTAGTCCAAGGAACACTATAGAACCAGCGGAAGGTACACCATTGGGTGATCAAGGTACACCATAGAATGGCGAAGGTACACCATTGGGTGATCAAGATTTTCTAGAATGGCCAGGTACCATGGGGTGGTCAGGTACAACCTAGAATGGCCGAGTCACACCATGCAATGGCAGAGCACACATAAGGTAAGATTCAAAGACACAACACAAGAATGGCCAAAGGTACACCATTGGGTGAATCAAGGTACACAATAGAATGGCCAAGGTACACCATAGGTGGTCAGGAAATTGCACCATAGAATGGCCAAAATTTACACCATTGAATTCAAGGTACACACCATAGAGATTGGCCAAGGTACACCATTGAATTGGTCAAGGTACACCATAGAATTGGTCAAGAATTTATAACACAGAATGGCCAAGGAGCACACCATTGGGTGATCAAGGTACACCATTGGGTGGTCAAGGAACACCATTGGGTGAATCAAGGTACACCATAGGGTGGCCAAGGTACACCATTGAATTGGTCAAGGTACACCATAGAATTGTAGGAACAACATAAGGTGGCCAAGGTACAACATAGGGAATTTGCCAAGGTACACCATAGAATGGTCTGGTCAAGGTACACCATAGGGTGGCCAAGGTACAATCTAGTACTGAACCTTGACCAAAATTGAAAGTTTTTGTTTTTTAAATTTTGTATTTCTACGCGGTAAGTTGGAGGAAATACTAAAAGGGGATTGAAAAGCTGATTTTCTGATGTTTCTAAAGTACCCAAAATTTTCGATTGCAGACTTGATTTGACAACTTTTGTTTTTCAAATGATAAAAAAATGGCCGAGGTACATCATCTTCCCCCCCCCCCCTACTAGAATAATAAATATAAATTCAACCCTTTGCACTCCTAAATGAATGTACTTGAATTGAAATTACGACAATGTCAGCGGTATATCGTTTACAAGCGCAAGCTTTCTGCTGATAACCAGATTGTCTGAACTTAATCCGAAAACTGAATTTTGAACTTCAATCCAAATCTAGAATTACTTGATTTTTTTTCTTTAAAAATTTATAATAATAATGCACGTACAACAAAAAAATAAGATTCCTAAATGATCAATTCATGAAAAACTCATTAAATATTGTCGGTATACTGCTGAGAGGAGAAACACACAAAAAAAATGAGTTAATGTTTTTTACTTTCTCAGTATACAAAGAGAAAGTATTGTAATCGTCAAAGCAGCGGGAGTGTTCTCCCCTAAACTTTCTCGTGTACTTCCCCAAAAAGGTGCTGTTTCCCCTCCCCCGCGTGGATAAAGAAATTCGAACCTACTGTAACTCAGAATCCAATGACTATCAGAAGGTTTTTCATTGTAGATTATAGTGATTGTGAAATATTTACATAAAGAATCAAATTCAGAGATGCGTAGCGATTAAATGCGAACCGATTTTCCACTCTTAGCGTCTCAAGGACAGAGTGGCGTAATCCTTCCGCGTGCAGAAGTATTGCTACCAGTACGCATGCGCATGGCGTTCGTTTTCAAAAGCGAACAAGTATGCATTATACAGACCGGCAGACAGTCAGCCCGTTGACGGATTTGACCCAAAATTTTATACGGACCTACATTCATGATGATAAAACTGTGTACCAAATTTTATTCATCTAGCTATTCAAGTTTTTGAGTCATAGTGTTCACACGACCCCGGACAGAAAGACAGACTTCCTGTGGATGGATTTTGTCCAAAATTTGATAGAAACCTACAAATTATGCGTCAAGTTCACATACCAAATTTCATCCCTGTATCTCTAACAGTTTTCGAGTTATCGTGTTCACAGGCACACGGACAGACATAATTCCAAAAGTGCGTTTTTCGGACCCAGGGAGGTCTAAAACGTGGAGATTCATCAAAATCTCGACTCCGAATTTTTTGATGATTACAATACTTTCTCTTTGTATACTTCGTATACGAGAAAGTAAAAACTTCATGTTGAGAAAATGCTAAAAATATACATAGAACGTCTATTTAAGCAATCCACAATAAAAAAAAATACTTACATTGAACGAAAGAATAAAGATAACGATAAACTTTTGATCCAGACGATTGCAGGTAACACGTTTGTTAATAAAATAAAAAAAATCAACTTTATGATACATTTTTCACATTTTTACTTTCTCGTATACGAAGTATACAAAGAGAAAGTATTGTAATCGTCAAAAAATTCGAACTCGAGATTTTGACGAATCTCCACGTTTTAGACCTCCCTGATTCCGAAAAACACAATTTTGGAATTATGTCTGTCTGTATGTGTGTCTGTGTGTGTGTCTGTGAACACGATAACTCGAAAACTATTAGAGATACGGGGATGAAATTTGGTATGTGGTCTTTAAACATAATTTGTAGGTTTCTATCAAATTTTGGACAAAATCCGTCAACGGAAAGTCTGTATGTTTGGGGTCATGCGAACGCTATAACTCAAAAACTTGAAAAGCCAGATGGATAAAATTTTATACACAGTTTTATCGTCATAAATGTAGGTCCGTATAAAATTTTGGGCCAAATCCGTCAAAGGGTTGACTGTCTGTCGGTCTGTATAATCACATACTTGTTCAGTTTTGAAACTAACTCCCTGCGCATGCCTACTAGTGGCAATGCCTGTGCAAGGAAGGGACGCTCCGAAACTTGGCAGTTTGCCAAAAACAAATTCTGGAGTGATTTTGTAAGGAAGCAAACATTTAGGGAGTCTCGCCAGGTCCTGTTGCGCAAAAGAATGAACAGAGGATTTGAATTTGTTTTGATCCTTCAAACCACGCGTGGTTCCAACTTTGGTTTACTTGCGACGGAAGTTTATTTGACGTCTTTTATTATTCTAGTTTTCTCTACATGTGTTAGGAGTATACGAGAAAGTTTAGGGGAGACCACTCCCGCTGGTTAACGTCCATTGTATGCTTAAATGTGCTGACGAAAATACTGAAAACACAGGCTCAATTTGAGCTCAACTTCTAATATAATTTGAGGCAGAACCACACTTGGATTGACACATTTAACTGCTAAACTAATTTCTTTTTTTTCAAGCAATCCACAATAAAAAAATGCTTACATTGAACGAAAGAATAAAGATAACGATAAACTTTTCACCCAGACGATTGCAGGTAACATGTTTGTTAATAAAAGAATAAAATGAAAAAAAAAATCAACTTTATGATACATTTTTCACGTCCATTGTATGCTTAAATGTGCTGACGAAAATATTGAACAGAGGCTCAATTTAGAACTCAACTTCAAAATATAATTTGAGGGCAGAACCACTGGATTGAACACATTTAACTGCTAAACTAATTTCTTTTTTTTTTTCAACATAATCCACAAAAAAAATCTTCTTAGACGAAAGAATAAAGATAACATGATAACGCTTTTCATCCCAGACGATTACGGTAACACGTATTGTGATGGCAAACGAATAAAGATGAAAAAAAATCAACATGATACATTTTCGTCATTTAATGCTAAATATGTACTGAAATGTTGAAACCTAGAGCTCATTGAGCTCAACTTCTAAAATAATTTGAGCAGAACCACCTTGGATTGAAACATTTAACTGCTATCTAATTTTCTTTTTTTTCCAACAATCCATAATAAAAAAATGTTAGCAGTTAGAACTGAAAAAACATAAATAACGATACAACTCATCCAGACAGATTGCAGATTGACTTACTTTGGTATTAAATAAACAGATAAAATGAAAAGATCAACTTTATGATACATTTTCCACTTCATTGATGTCACTTAAATGTGCTGACCGAAAATATTGAAACCTGAGCTCAATTTGAGCTCACTTCTAAATATTGTTAGAGGCAGAACCACACTTGGATTGAAACATTTAACTACTAAACTAATTTCTTTTTTTCAAACAGTCATAATAAAAAAAAATGCTTACATTGAACAAGCAGGAAGATAACGATAAACTCATCAGACGGTTACAGGTGGCGTGACAATAAAGCAAACAAATAAAATGAAAAAAAATCAACTATATTTTCACGTCCATTGTATGCTTAAATGTACTTGACGAAAATATTGAAAACCTGGGCTGAATTTGAATAAACTTCTAAATAATTTGAGGCCAAATTCCACACTTGGGTCCGAAAAGGTGCTTCTAAAGCCATTTTTTTTTTCAAGCAATCCACATAATAATGCCCCATTGAACGAAAAAATAGATAACGATAAACTTTTCATCAGACGATTTCACGAGGTAACATGTTTGTTAATAAACGAATAAAATGAAAAAAATCAACTTTATGATGCGTCCATTGTATGCTTAAATGTGCTGACGAAAATAATATGATACAAATCTAATTTGAATAAAATAATTTGAGGCAGAAGAACCACTTGGGTCAAAAATTTAACTGCTAAACTAATTTTTTTTCAAGCGAATCATAATAAAAAAAATGCTACGATGAACGAAAAAATAAAGATAGCTGATAAACTTTTCATCCAGACAGTTACAGGTAACATGTTTGTTAATAAACGAATAAAATGAAAAAAAAATCAACACATGATACATTTCGTCATTGTATGCTTAAATGTAATACTTATTGAAAATATTAAACACAAGGCTCAATTCTCAACTTCTCTAAATGGTGAGAATGAAGACCACACTTAGGTCGAAAAATTTAACACATACTAAAACTAATTTTTTTTTTTGAAACAATCTAATAAAAAAAAATGCTCGCGAACGAAAGAATAAAGATAACTTGATAAACTTTTCATCCAGACGATTGCAGGTAATATGTTTGTTAATAAAAAATAAAATTGAAAAAAATCAACTTTATGACCATTTTCACGTCATTGTATGCTTAAATGTACTTTGACGAATATATTGAAACACGGGCTCAATTTGATAACTTTACAAAATAATTTGAGGCAGACAACACATTTGGGGTGAAAAAGTTGTACTAAACTAAGGCCCTCTTTCTTTTTTTACTGCGACCTGGAACGAATCTTTTAAAAAAAAATTACTGGCCAGTAAGCCTCCAGCAGTCAAACATGCAGCGTGATATATTTCGAACAATCAAATAGTCTTATATATTTGTTTAAAACTGGGCCAAGATAATGGAACAGATTATGTACACACAACAATAGACTGAATTCTCATTGTGGTGGATGGAATAAATCAATTATTAACACAATAGAAAGTTTAATTGTAAAATATACTTAAAAATACTTTTTAAACTTTATCAAAATTTGACAAAAAATTGTACGGAAATAAAATTGATACCACTGAAAAGGATTGATTTTGCATTTACCAAGTGATGCAGGTTTTTTTATACAATAATACACACGTCGATGGGGAATTCCCCATTTTAATTAAAATTCAGTAAACTTTTGGAAAACCTGTAGCAGGCACCCTCTACGAGAGTAAGCAGGCCAAATGGCAAGACTCCTGATCCAACGGTCTACCCTGTGGAGTGTTTACTGTTTTACTGGTTCTACATAAAGCATGACGGCAATTTGCTGATGGTATATGTCAGCCTTTAAATCATCGGCCATTTGACATCCTGTCGGTTTTAGTACCGGGTCAGTTGTACAAATTCGCATCAAGACAAACACAACTTACCTCGACTAGGTGTTCCGGCTAGCTGCAGAGGTTTAAATATCACGCTGTTTTTTTTTTTTTTTTTTTGTTTATATACCAGACCGCAGAACGTCCTAGCTTCCTTTTTTGCTTTTAGCGGGAAGTCTTATCGTGAAAATGTTCTGGCATTAGATCATCCCTACTCCTATCTTTTCGCCAATGGATGAGATGAATTACTCCCTTTTTTACCTTTTCCATGCACGGTGTTTAATTACATCCAACGCATTGCAATGTTCGTATGTGGTAGTGGTGGCACATCCATCGGAACAGCTGTTCATCAGGTAATTTATAAATCAATTTCGTCATTTCATGCCAAATATATAAGGTGATCACTAGTCTAAATACAATTTTACGCCTTTAGAACTATTATTCGAACACTTCGCTCTATGTGACTGATAATTTACTCTTGATATATGGAACTATAATTCAGATTCTTTATAAATTTGATACTTTATACGATACATGGAACTGTAATTCAAGATACTTGCGATATAAATCTGAAGTACTTTTCAACTTGATACCTACAAGGAACTATAATCGAATACTTTGCATTATATATTTATACTTTTACATGATAACGGAACTATAATTCGAATACTTTTGCGCCATAAAATTTGATGCTTTATACGATACATGGAACTGTAATTCTTACGTCATAAATCTGATACTTTTCCTTGATACTACAAGACTATAAACGAATACTTTGCATTCTTTTATAATTTACACTTGATAACAGAACTATAATTTCGAATGCGCACCGCCGATTTGATGCTGATACATATTTATAATTCGAATACTTGCGTCATAAATCCGATGCTTTTCTTGATACTACAAGGAACTATAAATCAATGCATTTGCACTATATATTTTATACTTGCGCCGATAACGTTAAATTACTACTCGAT
>BGPR01021942.1:0-25904 GCA_013235015.1 Araneus ventricosus
ATTCAAGGATTCACTCTACGAAAATTCATTATAGATTCAAGGATTCATTATCCGACTCGTAACTGTGTAAATGTTTTTCGGTTGGATATTTCCAAACTTTTATAAAATGAAATTTTGTAAAAGGGCCATTTTTACGAATTTGAATTTTGTGAAGGGGCCTTAGATATCGAATATTTTGGTCGTTTTGTTATATTCATTATAGATTCAAGAATTCACTCTACGAAAATTCATTATAGATTCATGGATTCACTATCCGACTCGAAACTGTGTAAATGTTTTTCGGTTGGATATTTCCAAACCTACCCCTTTATCGAACTGTTGACTCACTACGACTGGTGCGTGATCTCCAAGGGTTTCCTTTCGTTTGCCGCTGCCCTAAATTTGATTGAAGTTCCTATTCGGTGGAAATGATTTCGAAAGAGGTGAACATTTGGAAAAAATCAAAAGTCAGACCGAAAATTATCCACAATATTGTTTCGCAATATTTTTTACAGCTGCTCTAAAAAATTTCGCTTTCTTTCGGCAGCGCAGGAGAAAATTTTTTTGTGGCTTGAGATATATTTATGCTTAGTTTTTTAAAAAGTTATTTTCTTTCTTTGTAAGTCTTTGTTACTGGAACAAGAATTAAAAGAAAGCATTCTTTAAGCCGTGCTTTTGAAGTTTTTAACGTCATTTAGGATCATATATTGTGAAAAGTTCATCATTTGTAGCTGCTGGTATGTATGGATCGACGTTAAGTGATCATTTATTTTTCCACCTCAAAACGGGACATTTTTTAATTTTTAGGTAATATTATGCGAATTCAAGAAAACACATATTTCTTCAGTTTTTATTTATTAATGAAAAGAAAAGGAATAAACGCGTGAAAATAAATAATTTTTGTGATCTTGCGTTTTGTTTTTTCATGAAGGGCACATTTTTGCTTCAGTATATTTGGTATTGATTTTTTAAAAAAGAATGAAATTTTTGGCAAGATTTCTTAAAATTTACTTTGGTAATCAACGTTGCTTTAAAAACTGAGAATTGCAACTGTGTTTTCTAGCGCGTTCACAACTAATTCGTAAGAAAAAAACCCTTTCAGCAGGTGCATTAGTGTCAGGCAGACATAAAATATATTCAATAATTATACGAAAGTTCGTATGATTTAAATTATTGGCGTGAAAGTATTTGAACAGTTCCACCCATCGACTTTCGGTTTAATATTCCCAGTGTTTCATTCTGTCGCTTCATGTGTAATGTAGTTAGAAGTAACTACGAGATAAGAGGCTTCTGACCAACTTACATATTATGTGTGACACGTATACTCCGTCAGCACCAGGCTACTAGACATTACCATCGGATTTTTTGATTTTTGGCGCCTTCTTGTTTGACCTTTTTATATAAGTTGCTCTCTTTCTGAGAACGGTATATTTGGGCGTCCCGAAGCTGTTCTTGGTGACAGGCTACCTAAAAAAGAAACTGTCCCGTTCAAAACGGGCGTATGATCACATTACGTTTTCCTCAAAAAATTTTATTTTTCATGAAACATGATGACATAAATGACTTCCGTAACTGGAGTTTTACTCTTAAGCGTTGAAACATCTTCCCTTGCTGTTTAACTTTTATGACACCAGATAGGATCTC
Source organism: Araneus ventricosus (assembly GCA_013235015.1). Taxonomy (NCBI): domain Eukaryota; kingdom Metazoa; phylum Arthropoda; class Arachnida; order Araneae; family Araneidae; genus Araneus; species Araneus ventricosus. Next base: position 1,624 of record BGPR01021942.1, read on the forward strand.
GATCGGTAATTTAACAGTTACCGCTGAATTTCCTGAAGAATTTGCCGTCTTCCCTCCGTCTTCCCTCCGGTCTGTGGAAGGCCCTTACACCCTCTTGAGTAGGCTGGGCTGGGGCGGGTTGTAAGTAAATAAATAAATTAAGAATAAAGTCTGTAAGGAAAAAGTCTTCAGTGACGTTTCTATTTAATATGAATTCAATTTTTATAATGAATTCAATTTTTATAATGAATAATCCCTTCACAAAATTCCACTTCATAGAAACGGCCCCTTAACAAAATTCACATTCACAAAAACGACCCCTTTTTTAATCTGACTTCTTTTTTAGTAGTTTTTGAATGGGGCATTGCACAAAATATGTATACGAGTATTTTTTTTTTCAGTATTTTATCAAATTACTGCATGTATTTGGTTCAATGAAACACTTTTGATATTAAACGTAAAATATATAAGTATGACTGCCTAAAATTGAAGGTTTTACATGATAAAAAAAAAATTCACAAAAATATTTTTATTTTTCACAAAAATGGGCCCCTAAAAGAAACCTGGATCGCCCCCTGATTTTTATAATGAATACAATTTTTATAATGAATAATATAATGAATACAATTTTTATAATGAATAATATATTGAATACAATTTTTATAATGAATAATATAATGAATTCAATTTTTATTACTTTCAGTATTTTCGATTGATTTTTGAAGTAATTTTATTGGGCAATCTGAAGAGGCTTTGTTGCAGTTTAGATAATTGCCTTTTTTCACCAGCGTTTCAACCTATTATCATAAACCGAATTTATGTTTCAAAGTCACGATTAAAAGAAGATTCATTACCGTTGATTTGGAGACTGTCTATAGTATTGGTAAGGAAAATAAAACTGCGATGCATCTGCTGCAGTATTAACCAACCTACATAGGTTGGACTGGGGTTCCTATGAGAAAGAGGAAGATCTTTGGTAGAAGAAACTAGACATGTGAATCTTAATGACAGTGTGTGTGCTTGCGGCGCTCAAGTCCTGTCCTGGAGGCCGTCGTGGCCTAGTGATAGGGTTTCGGCCTCGGAGCCGAAGGGATCCAGGTTCGAAATCCGATTCTACTGAAGATCCGTCGTGTAATGGGCCTGTTGCACGTTAAATAATACGTAGGAGGCCACACGTCCTCCCATTGGTATAAAAGTTTGGCTAGGGGGTGCCAGTTCAGGTGTCGTCCTCGTCATTTGACTGCAGTTCAAAATTACGAGGTCCGTCCCAAAACAGCCCTCGTGTTGCTTCAAAACGGGACGTTAGTATAACTAACCTAACCTAAGTCCGGTCCTTTTTCATTCTTTTTTTGAATTCCTTCAAGAAAAGTTTATAAAAATGAATTATTTACAACAAAGCAAATTTATGAAAATTGATTTGCACTAGAATCTCTTAAAAAAATGGGTCTTTTGAAGTTTCCTTCTTAGAGCAGTGTAATTTTGCATTTATTTTATTGAAATAAATGCTTTAATTTTTTTTTAAATTTTTTGTTTCCATCCGTTCTAAGTCTAGTATAATACTAATTAATCTGGAGGATTTCTTGAAAAATTCTACTCTAATTTTACTGTGCACACATTTAAAAAAAATGAAAACGGTGTATGAAATAAAAAACCTTGATGATTAAGCTGGCATTTACTCGATAATTTAACGAGTAAAAATTAAATGGGCGATTATTTACATTTCTATTGTATATTTTTCTTGACCTACTATTTTACTAGTAAAAGAAGATTTCTGAAAATAATCATATTTTCAGCCAAATCGAACAGAAGGCTTGGGCATCTTGTTTTTCGCCTTGCTTTTTGTTTACGTCCCTAAATTTCTAACTAAAAGAATTGCTTATGACAAGAGTAATTCCGAAATTTGTGGTTTATTGCTACAATATTGACCCGTTTCTGTTCAATTCGGCCCAACTCGAAATTGCGGAGTTGTTCGAGAAGTTTGGCGCGTAAAATGAAATTTCTCTACATTTATGCATATTTCACCACTGCTGTATGCCCCTAAAAGGCTGTAATACATGGTTCGAGATGTATCACTCCGTGTTAAATCCACCCCATCTTTCTCTCCGAAGACGTGGAAACTCGCTTGATGTTTTCCAGCAATTTCATGAACGGAATTCCAATGAAAGCCTGCAGAAATATGTTGGAATTATAAATAAATCTTGGTGAAGAATCTCTTCCAGTAAATGATGATGTACAAGGTCACGTAAAAAGAGACTCGGTGTTTATCTAATTAGGGTGTGATTGCAGTAAAAAATATCTGCGTGATGAGACCTCTAAATGGCGCATCAAGTGTTCTTAATATTTATTTGGTTTACTCAGGCCGTAGTTCCGAAACCCACCTGTAGGTGGAGTGTCTGAAACTAAATTAAGTGGAAAAAGGGCGGTGGTATTGAGATGGGTGATGTCCAAAACTTCTTCCGGTTGCTTCGTTATAAAAAATAATTTATTTCTTGCCTTGTAATTTTGGAAATTTTAAGCGGGAATGTAAAATTTTTTTCTCTATTTTTATTTGAAGTTTTTAAATGCAGAAACCACACGAATTGATTATTATTATTATTTTTTTAAATTTATGCTGCTTTCACATTTTATCCCTATGAGCGGTATAAATGTCTTTTTCCGTTTTTCATGTTCAGTTCTAAACATATAGCTCGTATTTATTTGTATATTTTCTTAAACAATCATGGATAAAGTATTCTTAAGATTTCAGAGATATAATTAAATACAAAAAAGATCGATTCGTTTACTATAAAAGCTAAGTTTTCTAACCTGATAGCTAAAAGTTCAAAATAATTGGGCGCTCAGAGGGTTAAAGGTGTATTTACATGTAAAGCCACATTATTGGTATATAAAATCCACCGGGTAAAAAATATTTTTTTATCATTGATTAAAAAATTAATCATTTTTTTTTTATATAAAGGTTTTAGTATTGTGGTATTATTGACTCATATGGTTTCTGAAATCAACGATTCATTTAAATTAATCTTGTATATTTGTTATCTTGTAATTTCTATTGAAAATGTTTAATCGTTGCGAGTTTGGTTAATTTCTTGGTTTTATGTATTTTAATCCTACTTTATTCTTTTCGTACTTTCCATCTTTTTTATTAACATTTAAATTTAGTCACAGCTTCCACGAATAATCCCTCTTACTCCAATTACCTCATCCTTTCGTTTCTAACTCGATTTCTTAATGTTTGATTTCTTTGAAGAGTTTTGTTTTTTTAATTATTCATCAGGGCTTAGATACCACATTTTTCATTTTAATAAATAATGACGAACACCAAATTTCGTTTAATGAAAATTTGATTGCTCTTTCGCTAATTTTGTTTGGAGGCTTTCATTTCTGGAGAAATTGACGATTTTTCTATTGATTTGATGAATCTGGAAAGCTCAAATTCTTAAAGTGATTTGATATGATTTTTATAAAATTATATTAATAATTTGATTTTTCTAAAACCGTAGCATTTATGGAATTTTATCCAATTGCTAAAATATCCTAAGAATTTCCGGCAGCACTTTTCTATTTTTAGGTTTCTTCTTTCTTTTCTCTTCCGTTGTTATATAAGAATTAAACTAAAGGATTGAATTTCTGTCTTTGACAGGGATTTAATATTAGTGCAATAATAGCCCATTGAATATTTTTTTAAAAATTGCGACGGTGTTCTAGTCAATCAATTCTTATTTTGATTACTAGCCAAGTAAGTTTTACAAGAAAGGTTTAAAATATTTGTTAATGTGGTGTCAAATATTGATTTTAATAATATTAAATTAAAATTGTGGAAGAATAGACGAAGGCTGTCATCAAAGGAAGCCGCTGATAATTTTTTGTAGCAGAAATCTTCGTTTGCACCTTTCATACGACTTTATTTGGTTACTTGGTTTTTTTACGTCTTTTATAATAAGGTGTATTTAAAATTAATATCACATGTAGGGTTACCATAATGGACAGATTTGCTTGTATGGATTTTTGACTGCAAGTTGTGACGTCATCTGTCTGCGAGAATAACTCGCATGGTCGTTGGACTCAATAACTCATACTCTTTTTTTTAATATTTATTTCGTATTTAAAGTTAAAACTGTCATTAAACTACAAATTATTCCCTTTCAGCAAATGTAGAATGTATTTTAATATCATATTTTTACTGGGGTTGGTTTTTATAGTTAATTCAATATCAGAAAAGACATAAACAACACCTTTAGTGTGAAATGTAATTCAATTAAAATTAAAGAAGTGAGCTGTCTGAGACTTATCACGTCTTTGCAAATTCCGGATGTTAATCTGAGAGCATGATTTCGTAAGAAATGGCGCAAAACAGTACCTTCAGTCTTACATTTCATTACACGAATATATATATATATATGTAATAATCTCACTTAATTTTATTTCAAATTCTAATATTATATATTTTAAAGTCTTAATAACTCCAGTTTCGTTCCATTTCCCGCGCTGGAGGTTTATTAAATCTCTCGTTTTGGCATATTTATTACTAAAAGAATATTTTAATCGCTTCCACGCGCACACATAAATCACGATTTCGTTTCCAGACTCTTTCCTAAAACACTTACGTAATATAGTAAAAATAGCTATTATTCCCTTCACTTTGATCACGTGTCTATCTGTTAAATCCCTACCTGAGAAAAAGCAGGGATTTTCTGCTCACTTTTGGCTTGAAACCTTATGCTAAGATGTACGTACATTCCGTCACTCTCCCATAATGAAATAAAAATTGGAATTTAACTCGGCCTGTTTAATCATTTAACGACTACAATAACGAATACATTTTATATATATATATATAAAATAGAACTGTGTGAAACAAATCACGTCTTGAATCCCGAAATGTATCTGATCGCTCGCATGAACACAACTTTGTTTATTAACTAATCAAGATGTTTACATCAAACGCTTTGTTGAGAATCAGCTATTTAGCGCGGCTTCGCGTTAAGTGGCCAATCGCTTTTCTAGGCGAGCCCTCACTGCTGCGATGCGTGGAAAATTAAAACGCAGCGCCAAAATAAACGTTTTTCTGGGACACGGCTTCCATTTCATTCCAAACACTCCGTCATTGTATCATCAATCGAAGAGCGCCGCAACATCGTCATAATACCCCATTTCATCTGTCTCCGAACGCACGATGAAGACATGATGGATCCCACGTCTTCGCCCCATTCCCAGCTCCGAACAAAAGGCCAACGTATATAACGGCACGCCATAAACAAGTATACTAATAAAAAGCCAGGAGGAAAGAAGTTGGGAGAAAAGAAGTAAAAAATGAAAAGGCAACTCCGCTGGCTGGCAGACATTGCATCCAGTGATTTATGCCGCTGCGAGGAGGAAGTTCCACCAAGGCCGCTTGGTCTCCTCCTTTTTTGCTAAGGTTGTAGACCCGTCCTGACCTTCGAACTTTGCTCGCCCACTCAACTTCTTTTCTTTCTTCCCTCTCCCTCTGGTATTCGTGCGCCCTTTGGTCCTGGCGGTATGGGTGTTGGTTGGAAGGATGAGAACTGGGATTGTGGTGGTTGCGGATGTTGCGAGGGCGCGGTGTGTTTTGCTTAAGATGGGTGTATTTGGCGATCGTGACTCACGACTGGGAGGGGTTCTATACCTCTCCTAGGAACCAAAATAATGTAACTCTGAGCAAACGTCGTTTTGCCTGCCCCCCCCCCTTCTCCTGTTGCTGCAAATGCATAATGTTGCTGTGTTGTGTTGCCCCATGCAAGCTATTTTCGTGCCTGGCTCACACACATTCATTATCCCCGTTTTGCTAATTCACCTTTCATGCAAATGTTTTTTTGTGTGTGAAGTGAAAATGAGGAGTTCCGCGATATGCCCTTTCTTTCCATTGTGAGCTGGGCGTTGTTGCTTTGCAATTAAATGCGGTGACCAGAATGCAAGAAAGCAGTTTCGTTGTAAATTGCTCCGATGATTAAGCAGCGCGTCGGTTGATACTCGGATATGAAATCCTTATGGAAATTCCTGTGCTGGAATGAAATTGTAGTCACTAAAGCTTACATCGTGCAAAGACCCTCAGCGATCGAGTATTATTAATTATACTTGATTCTTGAGCTCAAAACAATTGGTTGCAAAATGCTTCGTTTTTTTCTGTTCGTGGGTGGATCCAGGCGAAAATTGGGGCCGTTCACAAAATTCAAATTCATAAAAACACCCCTTCACAAAACTGAAATTCACAAAAACGGCCCCTTCACAAAATTCAAATTCGTAAAAACGACCCTTTTACAAAATTTCATTTTATAGAAATGATCCCTTTTTAAAGTTTTTCACTGAAATTCAATGAAACACTTTTGATATTAAACGTAAAATATAGAAATATGACTGCTAAAATTTAAGGTTTTACGTCATAAAAAAAAATTCACAAAAATATTTTTATTTTTCACAAAAATTTTTCTTATTTTTCACAAAAACAATTTTTTTTCACGAAAATATTTTTGTTTTTCACAAAAATAATTTTGTTTTCACAAAAATATTTTTATTTTAAACAAAAATGGGCCCCTAAAAAAAGAAAAAAATCCTGGATCGACCCCTGCTGTTGAATGGCCAAATTTTTGAAACTTCTGACCAGACGCTATAGTTATTGGGTGTCAAACCGTTGCAAGAAATCAAAAACTTGGAATGTCCCCTTTCTTCCCTTTATTCTGAAACATTGAGACTAGTGATAGTACGATTCCGCGCATTATGGAAATTGATAATATTCAAAGAAATTACTATGTGTTACTAAAACAAGATGGATATATACACTTTGTGTGAAAGAAAAATGGTTAAGAAAAGTTCTTCGGAAGCTAATTTGTAAAAATCACTTAAAATTTCTATACAAATTTTGTTTTTTTAATGGAATACGTATTTCGAAGTAAGATGGGGCAATTCAGCACTTTTTATTCATAATCGAAACAAATCTGGGACGTTTGGTTACTTTAATTTTAAAAAGTTTCAAGCAATTTTTAAAAAATTGCATTTAAAATCGATTTATCTATCGGATCTTGCTTTTTAAACCTTGGAATGGGAATGTGAAGTCATGATGACTCAACCCCCCCCCCCATTGCTACTGAGATGCCGCCCCTTTAGGTAGTACAGGGAAAAACCCCTCTTCCTGGATATGCTAGCTATAGATCTTTAGGCAGTCGAGGACCAGGCGCTGATCATGTAGGGTTTGTTCTTTCAAAAAGTAGTAACCAACCTACGAGTTGATTTCATTTTACATATAAGTCAAATTAAACCTTAGGGAAGGGTTGTGGTCATGAACAGAATTTTTTCTGAGCAATAAACAGGGTGACGACAGAACCTGGAAATTAGGGAAAAATCAGGGAAATTCGTAAAAATATCTAAAAATCGGAGAAAACTAATAGTTACTTGAGTTATTATCTATAAATCAGCGTCTTATGTCTAACATTATTTGTAATAATAATAAAGGGAATTTAAACAAAAACTTATATTCATTTATAAAAGCATAAGTTTTTGATTAGAGCAATTAATTTATGATTTGTTAAAGAATCAAGATTTGAAGTAATATTTTGGCAGTTTCTCTTGTTTAAATCTTTTCTAAAATATATATTATTAAGTACGTATAATTATACTATTTTTATATTTATGCTGCAACATGTTATTCTGGTACTCATGAAAAGATCACTAATTAGTTATTGAACTGTTTTAAAGTTTTGAGCAAAGATAATAATAACCTTTACTGTTAATATAATTTAACTTGTGTTGCAGAGAGTAGTTTTAATGAATTCTTATGCAGTTTTAGAAGCAAAGTATTTTGTTAAAATTTCCAGTATTTTTTCATATAAGAAATGTAATATACTGTTTTAATAGATTTTTTTAGGATGTTCATTCCATTTTTTAAAAAATTATGTCCTAAAAATATTTTTTTTTCATATTAAATAACAGATAAAAGTATTTGTAATAATGTATATTGTACACATACATTGATTCTGAGTAGAGAGAAAGCGAGGAAACTAATATAATTAGTAGCTGTAAATCAGGGAAATGTTGTAAGTTTAGTCAGGGAACTCAGGGAAATTTTTTTCACAGTTTCTGTAGCCACCCTGTATAAACGACTGAATGAGCAAATCAAGCTGAAACAATTAAGAAATGTAATGTTACGCTTGGCATCTGGGTTCGAGAGCATATCCTCACATTGTAGCTTGCGATTGGTGGAGTATTTAATAAGATAGTATTTTATAGAATGAAAATTTATGTAAAATTTATTTTAAAACAAACTTAATACTTATAAATTGTTCTTGTTTAGTCTGTGTGTCCATTAAATGTGTCAAAACTTTCAAAATTGACTAATCTTAGAGCAAGGGTCAAATTGACTTTTCCATTGAAGCAATGGCGCCTCTATTCCAGGATTAAGTAGTTGTCGCTTGGCCATTATAAAAGAAAAAAACACTACTCTCAAAAATTAGGGCATGTTTCAAAATTGAATATTAAGCGATAAAAAAGCATTTAATTAAAAAAAAAAAGAAGAAAAGAACCCCAGGGTTACATCTGGTCATTTGCTTTTCTGATGTTTAATTAATAAAAATCACATACTTCTATTTTTTGCTTCATATTCATTTTGAATTCTTTACTAATTTTTGTGAGCCAGTTCAATAGAGACGCGTATTCTTAGAATTCAAAGTTTTAGACGCCATGGTTTGCCACATTATATCCTCAAGCTCTGATTGAGAATATAATTTTTGTAGTGCAAGTTATTTTGCGAAATATATTGTATATCTACACGACAATTCTCTGCGTTTGGAGATATATTTCTTATTGGTCGTATTATCATTGTAAATAATATCGAAGAATTCTAAATCAGTACCGCACAGTCGATTTTGGGGTCATCACTTAATTGGTTGTAAAAGAATAGATGAATAAGTTTGAATAAATTTCTTGTCATTCCAGGTTATCCCTCGAAGCACTTTCGCAACTGTGTTATGGATCATTAAGAATTCATTGTCACTTAAAATGAATATTTTATAGATATGAGAAATTTTTACTATCAAAATGAGTTCACAAAATGAAGATATCTAACTTGTTGATGGACTATTAACAACACATAAGTAAGGCCTCAAAGCCTTCTCAGTTGCTGATTATAATTAGATCTGGAATGATAAGAAAAGAGCAACTTTCGAAAATGGCATCTTGTATTCGTGACGCACGTGCATTGAATGGATATTCAGCGTATCATCTGAAGATCTCGGTTAAAGTTGTCACCTTACTTTATTGTCGTGTCTCAAAAGAAGGTCTCATCGGCCCTAGCAGGAATATTAAAAAGATTTTGTGTGGCATCCAGAAAGCGAAGCATCTTTTTTTATTCTTAAAAAAATTTTTTCCCGCAGGTTTAAAAAGAAGTAGTTGTAGATCATACGAATTAACTCTCGGAGCAGTCACTTCGCCCAAACTGTCTTTTTAGCAATATTTAAAATTCTTTTCTGCTACTTTATTGCCTTATTAAAGCTAATGCCATCTTCCTATTTGGTGAATGAACATTTTGTAACTGCGCTGTAATGACTGTAAATTCTGTTTAAGGTCTTAATTGAAGTAATTCAGGTGACATTATAGTCTGAAGATAAACGTGACTGTGTATCATAATATCTTAACTGCACGTTGTCATTGCCAAATGTGTCGTCACATCTTTTATCTTTCAGGTCCATCCCCATTTTATATTTTTAGAATTTTAAATTAAAGATTCGAATGATATTCGTATTTATCTGTACTTAAAGGAATTATGTGTGTGCGGTGTCCAGACGAATCTGTCACATTTACAACCATGATATTTGGCACACAGCTAGTCCTAATAGTAACTCAACACATTTCGAAGTCCAGATTTTAAAATTTTATGTAGAACATTTTTCGCTTAAGTTTTTTGTGTTGTTTGGAGCGATCTTTCGCACGTATTTGCCTGTAATACAGTTTCTGATGATCATATAAATAAATAAAATTGATGCACCATCGGGTGAAACACACAGTAGTCGTTTTAATGATTTTGTTTTAGTCGTGCAACGTAATTTATTGAATTTTGAGAAAGTTTTAAAATATAGCCAATTTTCCAGAAAAACTTTTCAAAATTAAAACTAATATTTCTTAGCCAGGATCTCGGATGCTCATCCGGGTACTCGGGCGCCTGAGATTAAAGCTCAGAATTCAGTCGAGTCCCAGTAATCGGAGCTAGATGGAACCTGACCCATTCCGGATTAAACGGAATTTGCCTTAAAATGCAAGTAATACAAGTTTGGTTGGGTAAAACTTTAAAAATCGAAGTTTTTTTTCCCCGTAAACATATTCAATTTTTCTTACTGTTTAATTAACGCAGCTTAGTAACAGGATACGCGTAATATTATTTTCGTACTGACCTTTCACTGAAATCAGTATATCATGCTTTTTTTTAGAAAATATATCCCGTCCGGATTAGCGGGACTCTTCTGTATCTGGTCATTTCAGTTACGCTTCATTACGAAGTAAACTATCACTAGTCCTATGACTCTGCCCAGGCCGCCCCCCCCCCTTCAGAGGCTCTAGCTATATCTTAACCCAAATGCTTGTTACAAAATAATTTTAGCCGTCGGATTGTTATTAATGGCCATTGTGTTCTGTTTTCTTGCGTACTACGCCGAGAAACCAGTAACCGATATCAGGGTTTCTTGTTACGTTTCATCGTGACAACGATTCGTTGTGTTAACAGATTTACGATCTAGTAAGATTGATTATAAACAGTCGCCGAGGTCTGTGCTTCTCTACCGTAAAAGAATGCTTTATGTGAGGAGTAATGATTATACTTTGGAAACTGAAATAAATAAATAAATAAAATATTTGATTTTTTAAAAGCCTTAACTTTAAAAAAATGTATAAGTAAGGTTACTCCTAAAAAAATAATAGATTCCTTCCTTTCATTTAAAGAAAAAATGATTTAGGAATAAAAGTAAGAAAAAAAATTTAGTTTCTGAAGAAGAAAAACAAAATTTTGTTGAATTGCCTACTCGCTATTATAAATAAAGCTAGAAGATTTGTGCTCGTCTAAGACGGACTTTTAGCTTGCCAACAATAACTCAATAACAGATCTGACTGTCAGTGCTTAAGAAACAGAACCATTGGGAGTGGCCTCCCCTAAACTTTTTCATATACTGCTCAAACATTTGTCATTTCCCCTCCCTTTGCGTGGATAAAAAAAATCGAACCTACTGTAATCCGGAATGCAACGAATATCAGAAGGTTTTTCATTGCAGATTATAGTGATTGTAAAATATTTAAGTGAAGAATCATATTCAAAGAGATGCCTATGTATTAAAACTTAGCAATATTTATTTTCCATCACACTCCAGCAAGATCCGCTATTATACGAGCGAGCGAAAACAAAACAGGAGATAAAACATATCTATCACAAACTCCGTCTCAAGGACAAAGTGACGTAATCCTCCCGCTTGGTACCAGAGATTGCTAAGTACGCATGCGCATGGAGATCAATTTTGAAACGAATGCTTAACAAGTATGTGATTATACAGACCGACAGACAGTCAACCCTTTGACCGATTTGGCCCAAAATTTTATACGGACCTACATTCATGACGATAAAACTGTGTACCAAATTTTATCCATCTAGCTATTCAAGTTTTTGAGTTATAGTGTTCGCATGACTTCGGACATATAGACAGACAGACTTCCCGTTGACGGATTTTGTCCACAATTTGATAAAAACCTACAAATTATGTTTAAAGACCACATACCAAATTTCATCCCTGTAGCTCTAATATTTTTCGAGTTATCGTGTTCACAGACAGACGTAATTCCAGAATTGTGTTTTTCGTACTCAGGGAGGTGTAAAACGTGGAGATTCGTCAAAACTTCGAGTTCGAGTTTTTTGACGATTACAATACTTTCTCTTTGTATACGAGAAAGTAAAAAAGCATGAAAAACAGAAATGTTGAATCAGTTGACACTAACTTTCGCTTTGCAAAATATATAAATATTCAATTCCAAAATTAAGTATGAAAAAGAAAGAATCTTTTTATCAAAAACGAAAGTAAATATCCCTGAGAAGTGGAAAAATAAATTAATTGTAATTAATTGAATATTTGCGCTTTGAATTCTGTTTAATGTCTTTATATCGCCCTCCATCGTGCAAATCTCTCTTTTGCTAACTTTCATTTCCTTGCAGTGGGATCTTCTCTATCCATATTGTTTACCAACAATACTTGAACGCTTTCTCTCTCAAAGATAAGGGAAATTCACTCCCCCTTTCGAAAACCGCTCCGAATTCTAAGAAAAGAAACCCCTTTCCTGTTCCCTTCTGGGACGAACCACTTTTGACACGTAGCCACGCCCACGTTCCTGGAGCGTTAGAGGCCTCCAGACGGTGTTTATATTATAGATAAAGCAAAGCAGCTGACTAACTATTCGGAGTAAACTAAACTGATGATTCACTTCGTGTGACGTCACAGTCACGTGATAAGCGTATCTGCTCGAGTCGTCTAACATACAACTACGTTTTGTCTTACAGTGTGCTGAGACGCCAGATCGTTTTCCCCCTGCAAGATGCAAAGTAGATTACAAAAGTACTTGATGTACAGAAGAGTCCCGCTCAGGAGTGGCGTTAGAGTCCGCTTGATGGGGGGGGGGTGTTCTATTGAAATTGGTCGCAAATTTTAGCCAGGTATTTATATATCAACTTGTTGGGTACTCTGTTGCGTGAACGGGGTACACAAATTTTCCACAATGGGGGCACCGTATCCCCGACAGGGGGCCCTGGCCCCTCCGGTCCCCCCACTGGCGGTACCCCTGGTCCCGCTAATCCGTACTAGATGGGATTGATCACCGAAAGTCTAGATTAAACGGAATTTGCCTTAAAATGTAGGCGGTCATCAAGCAAGAGTGATTGATTCCATAAAAGAATACACTGTTAATCAATCTAATTCGTTATATTATCAGGATTAAGTTTACATTTTGAAGACTCATTATTTACAACTATGTACAATTGAAACAGTTATAGTCCATCATATGATAAGGATGGCACTCATTAGCATCGTATTCCGTCTTTCAACTCGTCGCGTCGTTTCATCTCGTGTTTTGGTCTTGAGAAACCAAACCAAAGTCGTTCATACCGCCTCGTCGTCTTGATTCTCTGACGTCACTGGCGATGGCAGCGCCATCTACAGGTACTCGGCTGCGGCTGGTGGCCCACAGTAATACAAGTTTTAGATGGGTAAAACTATCAAAATCGATTTTCTTTTTCATAAATACACACAACCTTTCCTACTTTTAATACTACTGTAGACGTAGACCTAACGGATTCGGAAACCCTCCGCGCTCTTGTGCATGCGCCGGCCCGAGCCAACTTCCCCCCACCCCGGGGGGGCGCCGTGAAAAATGGAAGGGTGATATTTACATTTCACTGAGCGTGATCTAACCAAGTACTCCGGAAATGCGCTCATATGGACTCATTGCCTGACACCTCTTTCCGGCCTAAAATCGTCCAAAAGTGATGGTCTCGGAATCCGTTGCTGATCATATCACGCGAAAATGAACTGAATCCGTTCTAAAAAATCTAACTGGACAAATAATCAGAAAAAAGTATTCATGCATATTTAATTATAAAGTAATTAAAGAGTAATTATACTTCTGGATCGAATAATAATTTTGGAAACTTGGATGAAGCATTAACTTTGGAAGTATGGCATAGGAAGAGTTTTCCCTCTAACAGATCATGTATCGTATGTGTTTATTTTTACGTAATGCTTTTGCATATGTTTATATCTTGCGTATGAGAAAACAACTATAATTGATTCACTTTTTGTTTAAAATTGCTGTTTGCTATTCGTTTTTTCGCCTTGATAACATTCCACTTGAATGGTGAAAAAAAAAAAATGAAATAAACAATATTAAACCGTGACCAGAGATTTTTTTTTCCCCCTGTGAAGTTAGTTGATTCTGTCTCAACCCACAATTTTAGATAAGTGATATTATGACATGGTATAACACAGTTTTTATTCTGTCATGATTTTACCAAACCTCATTGATTTCGACTAATCGCTTTGTTTTTATCAGAGATTTCCAGCGTCAATTAAAAAAAAAAACTGTTTCCCATACACTAATGACGAAATCAAATTTGATTGTGTCAAAATTTTGCGTCGTTTATTCTAAAGTCAAAGCTTAGTCTTTCGGGGTTTATTATTATTATTTTAAAGTTAACTTTGCACTATTTGCACCTTTTAAGCTCGTACTAAATATAAATAAGCATATTGGAAAATGTAAAATCTTAAGCTCTGTATTTTGTTAATCTGTTTTTATCTAATATTTTTTGCCGAGATAAATGCCCATGATGACGGCATTACCAGCGAATAACATATTGTCATGTCTATCCTGAAAAAAAGGTTTTATTTGAAAGATTGAGTTTTATTGTTTAGAATATCGATTAATAGCATTTAAAACTGAATTCTGATCAAATATATCACTTGCTTGTAAATAGAATCATGTTGACGACTATTTGATCGCGAATAATAATACACTGCGAATCTTTTCCTTTACTGTCAAGTTACTTGTCAGTCAAAGAATGAATTTTTCTAAGAAAACAAATAAATGTTTTAATAACAATGTTAGAGAAATTCGCCGATGTATTACTGGAGAGACAATTACTGAATGACATGAAGTGTGGATGCTAGGCAGAAATTGTTTGTCATTGTTGGAATTGTTTGACGATGTCAGGCTGTAATTTCTTAAAAGTTAAGCAGTTTTTTAAAAATTTCTTAAAAGAGAAGCAGTTTTTTAAAAATTTCTTAAAAGGGAAGCTGTTTTTTAAAAATTTCTTAAAAGCAATTTTTTTTTTTTTTGAACACAAAAAGCCGGTAAAGAATTTTAGTTATACTTTATTGTTTTTTAAACTGTACTATTGTTTTTCTAAAGTATTGCATAAAAACTAATGCGATTTATTTATTTTTTATCTTGTTGTATGTGCCAACTCTAATTTTTCTTGATAATTCGAAAAATTTTAAGGAAATAAAAAAAGAAAGATTCATTTCGTTTCTTCAAAATTATCAATTGGAAATTAGTGAGATTTATTTTTTCTTGAGTATGTGCCAACTCTAATTTTTCTTAATAAGTATCCAAAACATTTTAACGGGAAAGAAAAAAAAATGTTACTGTTTTATTACCTGTATAATAAATTTTATTCGAATTGATAATAGTTCCATGTATTGAATAATTATTTAAATTCTGTTTTAAAAAAATAAAAAATTAACTTGGTAGTCTATGAAAATTCTTGTGATTTTTAAGTTTTCATTTCCGTGTAAGTTCATAATTTTTTCCCTGTCTTTATTCGTCACCCGAACAAGATGGACCCACTATAATTTTCTATAATTGCTCAAAAATTTTGATGGAGAGAGGAGAAAGAAATGACAAGTTTCGTCCCTGCCTGGATAATAACTTCACTTGAGTTGATGGATGGCTCATCCACCGCGAAGACAAAGGAAAGGGGCCGAGCGGAAGACTCCTCAGGTCATCCCGATTTTCGGAGTCACACTCAAATGACGTTTGTTTTTCTTGAATGCTCCAGTGGCGAGGGCGCAGGAGCGTTGCGTAATCGGTCTTCGAGCATCACAGGGGCGTGGCGAGTGGCGTGATGCGCCTCACCTGGGAACGTGGGAACGGAAAAAGGGTGAACTCCTCGCTGGAGATCGTCTGTCGTGCTTGAGAGGATAAAAATGATAGTCCTCGCTGAGAAAATCCTTTAGGGAGGGTTTTTAGGAGTGGCATCACCACAGGCATCGTCTTGCTGTGTGTGACAAGTGTGCCTGGCCGTACATCCTTTAGTTTAGAAAGGCGCGTTTTTTATTCGAAGATTCGGTTTTAAGTGTTAGATTGATGCTGCTTTTAGTAGAGGACTGATGATGTCGGGAGCGAGGGGGGGGGGGGGGCAGTAACCCTAGTTAAAGAAGTTAAATGTCTTTTGCTAGACAGCTTCGGTGAAGTGGATTTTTAAAACTGTTGTCGTTACTTTTTGTGTCAGTATAAAGGGTTTTAACCCTTTCGAGTTCTTTTCGTGTTTCGTTTTGGAAATTACTAAATTTATTTCAAAAAATGAGTGTTAGACATGTAGCTGATCGTAAATATTTAAAAGAAGAAAAAAAATAGCATTTTTTATTTTCAGGAAAGTTTTGGTTTCGCAGCGAAACCAATGAACGGTAACGGGCTATTTTTCCTCCGAATAAGTTATCGTCGAAATGCAATTCAAATTATGCATTTAATTCATAAGTATACGTGAGTATTCATGATATTCAACTTCCATGAAATTCAATATTACTTTCGAAGATTCAGTTTTAAAAAATACCAGTTTATGCAAGAACACTCACCATTTTGTTTCTCTTAGAGATCAAAAGCAATTTAGCTCTTGCAATGCCGATATCTTTAAGAATACTAATGGTATTGAATTGGAATTTTTATATAAGTTGCCCTATATGTCAGGCTCTTAAGTTATGAAAGAAATATCACGCTACATTATGCCCATGCACAGTAAAAAAATGCTCTATGTGTCACTGTGAAACCAATGAACGGAAAAGAGTTATAAGCTAGTGATTCTTAAACTGTTATGCAAGTCTCTCTCTCCCACCCTTCACTTTCTCGTAAGAGGGGCGCCAAGACATGACAGACAACAAAAAATAAAAAAGGGGCTAATTATATAAATTAAAATATGAAATTTAGCGTTATTCTAACAATACAAACTAAAATATGGACTTTTAATCACATCTTATGCTATTTATTGTTGTGTTTTGATATTTGTTAATTTTTATCTTGTACTTTTGATTTTTGTTGTGTTCAGTGCTTTTTCAGTGTAATTTTATTCTTGGCTTATTATTAGTCTTGGACTTGTTTTTCTGTGCTGTAGATGTTTTTCTTTCCCGTCGGCCAGTCTCGGGCCTTACACCCTCTTAGACAGGCTGGTCGATGTGAGTTTTAAATAAATAAACTAAAATATTAAAATATATATTCTGTTGATACTGAAATAAAATTACTCGCACATATAAGTTGTAAATTAGTTTTATTTCTTATTAAGCATTTAAAATTCCGGAATTCTTTAGAAAAGAGGAATTTTTCAACATAAATCGCTGGAGGAGAGGGGGGGGGGGTCGCTTGAAATTGGTATGGAAATATAAGTCTCAAATATTGGAAGAATCAGAATTGTTGGCAGAAACAAAAAAGGAGTA
This sequence comes from Araneus ventricosus, assembly GCA_013235015.1. Classification (NCBI taxonomy): domain Eukaryota; kingdom Metazoa; phylum Arthropoda; class Arachnida; order Araneae; family Araneidae; genus Araneus; species Araneus ventricosus. Next base: position 18,834 of record BGPR01021942.1, read on the forward strand.
TGCGTTCGATTTACATGAGGGAGAGATTCTTATCTTCATAACTTAAGCCATGTTATTTTTTGTTTTACATAACTATAAATATTTGGTTCACAATAAGTGTCTGTTTAAAGGCATTGGAAATGAATTAATGGCTTTGATGCTAATGCCAAAGTGCACATAGGAGTGATTTCTGGCATTGAAAATCTAGAATTTCCAGGTGATAAATTGAAACGTGAATGGTAGATATCAGTTCAAATGTTTCTGATATTTTTAATTCGTTTTATTTGATAACATTCTCTTGTTTTTACGATTTTTTTTTGCACATCTATTGAATGAACAAATGACAAGTTTTTTCAAAGCTGCAATAAATAAATACAAATTTTTTATTCATTTTAGTGAGTTGAATTGAGTCTTTTTGGTGTCCATTATATTAAATCTGCTGATACAACAGTTACGTAAGCAGTTCACTAGCTTTATGACGGTGCAATCAAAGCACCTCTTTCTTTTGCTTATTTTTAAAAATAGGTTTTTACAGCTGATGTAACCATCTTTTTCTATGCCGCGTCTGGTTTCATTAGAACCATTTTAATGGAAAGCTATTATATTTTAAAGCAATCTTTTACGAAACATTTGTTTGGTTATGAGACAATGGAAAATGCATTCAATTTATTTCAAGGATTTTGCAATAAGTTACATAATAAAGAGAACTATTTTAATCATTTTTATTTGGAACAAAATTGAAATATCTGTGCATTAGTAATATCGAGAAATGTGATTTTGTCCCCTTAACATTTGTTATGACTTCATTTGTCTTTATATGTTTTTGATATGATTATTATGTCATATATCAGTAGGTGAACTGTTACTAAACGCTATTAATATAAAAAATGAATTAAAAAAAACGTCAATTTAATGGATTAGATAATTTATGCATTTTGTTTTCTTGTAATCATCGTATTTTTGGATTTCTGAATTTTTATTGACTTTAAATTCCTTAATGAAGCCTAATACATTAATATCTTGATCAGAAACATAATCTAGCCTATTAAAATTCGAGGGTAAACAAACATATGTATCTATGTCCTTCTATCTTGTCACGAACCACTGAATCCTGAAACTAGCCGTAAGTACCAAAAGATGGAAAATAATCCAAGGAATCCATTTCGACTATTTAAATTCCGAAATTATAATTAGTTAAAAAGATAGTAATTAAAACCGTCAAAATGAATGAATTGACGTGCTGCCATCTATTGGCAGCATGGTGAATTCATTCACGGAGGATTCTATTTTTCCCCCTATTATTAGTTTTCGCATCCGGTGTTGCATTTTTTTTTATTTATTTAACGGAGGTTGGTATTTCTTTTTGAGCGTGCTTCTGTGTTTGGATTTATTAACAATGGAAAAAAAATCGTTTTCATGCTTTTTTTCTTTTGCATTAAAGTGTTTAACTTCGTAACGTCTGTTAGGGAAAGTAAGTGACGATATTTGTTGATTGTAGAGAAAAGCGGAGGCGGGGCATATGAAAATATATGGATCCCAATGTCTCACGTGACCTCACCTCTCTCCGCCCGGGAATATCCTATTATTCGTGATAGCCCGTGCAACGCCGGGACACACAGCTAGTTACCATATTAATTTCCGTGATTAAATCCTTTCAATGTTAAATTTATGTAGTTGTCCCAGGGAATATTTCCATGCGTAAGTTCAAATTAAAAGAATAATGTGACCATTGAATATGAAAATTATGTCCCAACTACTTAATTTAATCGTCTCAAACCTAAAAGTCTTCTGGGTCAGTTCTTTGCCAGCCCGAATTTTCAAAAACATTAACACTGTCATTGCTTATATATTTTACACATAATAGGAATTGGGGAGGTGGGAAATACATTTTCTTTGTTTCAAACGTTCAAATAAAAAAAAAGTCTTATAAAGATTAAAGTAATCAAATTTTCAGAAAATCAATATAGGTATTTAGGGCGGGGGACTTCAGATGCCAGTTCTTGGCAAATACCGAAATACTGGACTGACGTGGATATTCTGGATGTGTGGTCACATTGCGTTAGCACAAAGATAGTGCCACCTTGCGTATAATGGAAATCAGTAGTACTCAGAGAAATAAGGTGCTAAACTGTTTAAGAATAATTCATGTTTAGTAAAAGTCAGGAAAGGGAATTATTCAGAAGCTAATTTTTTGAGTCTAGGTAAACTTTTTAAAGTTTTTTTATGAGAGCTACTAACTTGTATGCAAAAAAAAAAGGACAACTTGAGACATTTTATTCGAATCCGGATCAAAATGTTTCCGGTTTAAGAACTGGGACTTGAAGGGTAACGTTACTTTAAAAAGCAAGGGCTGACCAATTTGTTATTTCTTACACTCTTTCACTTCTAATTATTGTAATTGTTCATGGAAATAATTTTAAAAAAATTTCGGAATCAGAAATAAATACATAAATATGATCATAGGAGGGTAATGAATTTTACTCTCTTTCTCCTACCTAACTAGGATAACCATATTGCACTAAGTTTCCAGATGCTAACTTCTAAAAAACTAAATCTAGTTAATGTTTTTATTGTGATTTGCTAACTGGAAAGTGAAAACCGGGATCATCCAAAGCATTAAATTCAAGTCCAGAATATCTTTACAATCCTTGTGGTCTTTTTATTTAAAGGATATTCAATTTTCACAGTCAAAACTCAAATCCAGAACATTTTTACATTCCTTCTGGTCTTTTTAGTTAAAGGATATTCTATTTTCACAGACAAAACTCAAATCCTGAACATTTTTACAATCCTTCTGGTCTGTTTAGTTAAAGGATATTCTATTTTCACTGACAAAACTCAAATCCAGAACATCTTTACAATCCTGTTGGTCTTTTTAGTTAAAGAATATTCTATTTTCACTGACAAAACTCAAATCCAGAACATTTTTACAATCCTTCTGGTTTGTTTAGTTAAAAGCCAATAAGTTTTCATGGCTTCCGAAAATTTTATAGTTGACATGCTTTCAGTGTAATCAGTTCACTACCTACTCTTCATGTCAATAAATATTATGTTTTCTTATTTATTTTTTTTTATCTCCGTTCACTGCTATCCAACGAAGTTGTTTATAAATCGGTATGTTTTACGAACAGCAACTTTGCCGCTGTTTACGATTCCTATCTTGATGTTTTCTTATCATGTTGGCGAAGCAGTTATCTGCTCCGTTTTCATGGTATAAAACTTAACAAGCTTTGTTTTGCTATAAAAGGTTAAATCCATATTTGTATTATTCTTTTTTTTGATAATTTCATATTGTATTGATACTTGGTACAGTTCGACAGAGATGTCTATTTAAAACAACGACGCTTGGAAAATTTAAATTGTCTTATTTAAAATATAACTAATCATTCTTTATTTTAGTCGAACAATGTTATTCGTGTGATTTGTTGTTATAATAAATGTAGTCACATTCTGTTGCATTTCTTATACAGTATGCTTCCTTTTTATGTTATCTGCTTAGTTTTCATGATATAAAACTTAACAAGCATTGTTGTGCTAAATCCATATTTGTATTATTCTTTTTTTGATAATTTATTCCTGCTAATATTGTATTGATACTTGGTACAGTTCGACAGAGACGTATATTTTAAACAATGGCGCTTGGAAAATTTAAATTGCCTTATTTATAATAACGAATCATTCGCTATTTTAGTCGAACCATGTTATTTGTGATTTGTAGTAGAATAAATGTAATCACATTTATGCTTCCTTTTTATGTTATCTGCTTAGTTTTCATGGTATAAAACTTAACAAGCTTTCTTTTGCTTTAAGAAGGTTAAATACATATTTATCATTCTTTTTTGATAAATTATACTTGCTAATATTTTATTGATGCATGGGTACTGTTTGACAGAGGCGTATCTTTAAAACAACGGTGTTTGGAAAATTTTAAATTGCCTTATTTAGAATAACTAACCAATCGTTATTTTAGTGGAACCATATTATCCGTGTGACTCATTTGCATAGTAGAGTAAATGTATTCATTTCGTTAGATTTCTGTTTTCAGTTTGTTTCCTTTTTATGTTTTCCTTTGCCGTCGGTAGCGAGCGGTACATTCATGCTTCGGTTAACACTTTTTTTTTTGTTATTATCTCCGCACTGTAATCTCTCGACTCTGATCAGAACAGAAACTTCCGCCTGTAGGTGTGCTGTCATTGTATAAAGGCAGGCAGAAGTAGAAATGACTTTTCGTGTTACGAACATCATGGTGTGGTTCATAATTGAAAAATATGGACAGTTCCGCTTACCCGGTGACAAGCGATGTCTTAAAACTGTGGATCTTGTTTGTTGTGGTCGCGTTGACGAATTTTAGTCCTTCCAGAAATGGTGCTCTATTCAGTTTCTTAGTGTTGGTTGACAAAAATGATTTAACACTACATTGTATATTTTTTTGTGGATTGAATGTAAAGAATATGTGAAAAATGGTTTGAAAACTAACTAATTTTTTAATTAATAATGAAGTTAATTTGATTTAGTTTTTTGATTAAAGTTTATTTGATTAATTAACCTTTAATTTAATTAATAATTCAGTTAATTTTAAATTAATAGTTAAGTTTGGCCGTCCAGCGCTTAAGTCAGATTTTGAATGTTGGTTAGCAAAAATGATTGTGGGACACAATTTTGATTTTATTAAATTGAATGACTTTTTTTATGAAATGAGCGTAAAGAATGAAGTAAAAAAGATGCAGAAAAATTAACTTTGAATTTAAATTTTTTGTTGATAATTTAATAATTTTTTATTGAGAGGTAGTTGTTATCAGTAATTATTTAAAAACGTCAATCGTTAAATTAAAATTTCCCTACTAAATATTTCTTACTTGAAGTAAAAAAATGTAGAAAGCATATTATTTTATTAATGAATTATTAAGTTATTCAAATTAATTCTAAAATAAAAAATAGCTTCAATGCGCTGTCGATGTTTTTTCAAGTTGTCGGATAAAAGTCGTGAATTATCTTTGTTTTTTATAATTAAATGCAAGTTAAATTTTCTCATATATGTTATGGAAAGAAATGGGAAGAATATTCAGAATATGCGTTTTATAGATTTTTTTATTTATGAATCATTTGGAAGAGCTTTATCACCGAAAATTATTATTCATTTTTAGAAAGATACGCAGGCACAAATCATATGAACAAAATTCATTCTTTCTCTAGAGAAGTCAGCAGGGTAAAGAGAAAGAACCCACGGTTTAGTGCAAAAATTAGTATAAAAACCAGCAGCAGCAGTAATTTATGTTAAAGAGAAAAAAAAAACCAACGGGTTAGTGCAAGAATTAGTATAAAAAACAACAGCAACATTAATTTATGATAAAGAGAAAGAACCAACGGGTTATAGTGCAAGAATTAGTATAAAAACCAGCAGCAGCAGTTAATTTATGATAAAGAGAAAGAACCAACGGGTTAGTGCAAGAATTAGTATAAAAACCAACAGCAGCAGTAATTTACGAGTTTTGAAATGAGAAAGGATAATATTTTGTGATTTACAAGTAATTAATAACTTTAATGCCGTAGCAGATTTATCTTTCGGTAGCAAAAATTCAAAACACCAGACATGAATAGATTATAAATAAAAAAAATTACGTTTCTGTATTCAGATGGAAAATTATTTATTGCATGGATTTAGATTTGAAGTTGCAAAGAAGATTTTTCCCGAGAGAAATGGAATTCGAATGACGGAAATTTCTTTTTGTATTAAAATGCTTGTCCTTATATCCTAATATTATGAAAATATTTAATGGATTAAAAAAAATTGTTTTTAAAGTCTATGACTTTTTTAAGAGTACGACAGCGGTACAAGTAAAAAAGTCGTGTCTCTTTTCATCCCTTTCATAATTATGGCAAAATTTGAATGTTTAGTTTTGTTTCAAATTATTTTAAGTAAGCTAAGTAAGTGTTTTATATTTCAGTCAATTGCTTTAATAGCTTTTTAAAGAAGATTATTAATTTATTCAAAATTTAGTTAAACCCCTGCTTATTTCAGTTTTACAGGCAGTGAGAATTCAAGTTGTCAGAAAAGTAAAGACACACGATGTATTCCTAAGTCCAGGTAAAATGGTCCTGACTTTTGATCTTAATGCGCATTGTCAACTTGAGGTGTCCCTGCCAGTATTCAAAAATATAATAGAACCATAAATAAAATAAGAGAATACATAAAAGAATTTATATATATTTAATGTTGCTATCATACTGGCGATCTTTACTGGAAGTGAATCTGAAATTCGAAGATTTATATTCTCAGCCACTTACAAGCGTCCGCACTTATGACCACAAAAAATAAATTTCAAAATAAAATGTAATTTCAGGCTGAAGTAGGTTAAAGTACGTCAGGGGTCGATCCAAGTTTTTATAGGGGCCCATTTTTCAGAAAAAAAATTATTTTTGTGAAAAATAAAAATATTTTTGCGAAAAAAATTATTTTTGTGAAAATTTTTTTTATCATGTTAAACCTTTAATTTTAGCAGTCATATTTCTACATTTTGCGTTTAATATCAAAAGTGTTTCATTGAACCAAATATATGCAGTAATTTGATATAATACTGAAAAAAAAAACGTGTATTTTGTGCAATGCCTCATTCAAAAACTTTTTAAAAAGAAGTCAGATTAAAAAAAGGGACCGTTTTTGTGAATTAGAGTTTTGTGAAGGGGCCGTTTTTATGAATTTGAGTTTTGTGAAGAGGCCGTTTTTATGAATTTTAATTCTGTGAAGGGGCCGTTTTTATGAAGTGGAATATTGTGAAGGGGCCTCAAAACGGCTCCAATTTTCGCCTGGATCGACCCATGTACGCATAATATAATACATACACATTATGTATTATGACAACACGTAATTGAATTTTTGTGTTATATGTACCGTATTTATAATCCGTTTGAATGAAAGTAGTGTTGAGGAATACGAATCCGACTTCCGACCAGTTCTGAAATACGGTATGCCAGTGGGAACGGAACTTGATTGTTAAATCGAGGATTAGTATAATATCCGATGCTTAGTGCATTAAAGGAAATTTATGAAACAATAACTTCATTTTTAGAATTTAAAAAAGAAATGAGTTTAAT
>BGPR01021943.1:0-25904 GCA_013235015.1 Araneus ventricosus
GATAATGTTTTATTTATAAAAGTATTTTTAAAATTCTAGGGAAGTTACAATAGATTTAAAATTATTTCATTGAATGTTAAAACTTTTTCACTAGGTAACACTCATGACTAATAGTAACACTCTTGACAAGGTGGTGGGTAAGAAAATATAGCACACACTATGCTTTTTCAAATACATCAATTGAGTAAAGGTGGGTATACACTTGCGAGCAGACGCCGAATAGAATCGTTTGTGAACAGATGCTCGCAAGTGTAGACGGGTTATTTTATTCCCCGCGAACGGTCAGGGTGCTGCTGGCGGTGAGCCAAAAACTGTCGGCTCATCGAAGAATTCAAAGAGATTCGCTATTCTAGTTGGTACGGGTTAATGTGCTGTTCGCTGGATACGGCGAATCTACTTCGAATTTGAAAGATCATATTTAGATAGGCGTGTGCTTCTTAATTTTTTTTTTTTTTGCCTTTTCTCTGGTAATTATGGAGTGGACAGAACTCTACATATTCATATTAATAGAAGTTTACAGAAATTAGCCTTTTCTCTCGTATCCGAACCGCACGGACCGTTGTAGAAAAAACTTAAAAGAAGGTTTCCCGACAGAAAAAGGTGAGGAAATAAAAGTATCAGTGACCCAGTGTAAGAAAAAGATTATATTCTTGCTTCCACCGGTGCGAAAAACAGAGAATAAAGAATTCCATGGAAAAAGGAAAATATAAGATATATAATATTTGTATTCTTTATATTTTATATTTTTTAAACAATTTTAGTGTTTTTATTCTTGACAACAATTTTTTTACAACATTAGCTTTATATAATAAGTTTTCAATTGCTAGTCATCTTGGTTAAGTTACTAATTCATAATACATATTTATTTAAAATTTCCCCATTGTTTGATGAAGTTAAAAAATATGAATTTTATATAAAAATTGAAATTAATGCGAAAAAGAACGAACTTTTTCTGTGCTCGCTTCTGAGATAGAACATTTTAATATTAAAAATTTTGAACAAAATATCTACGCATGGTGAAATTTTCCTTAATTAAAAGGTCTAATACCAAAGAGACCTGAATTGTAATGATTGTGAAATTAAAATGAAACTTAAAATATATAATTAGAAAGAACAACGAAATTAAGTGTTTTCGTTTTTGCAATTGTTATTTAATTTAGTTAAGTTACTAATTCGGAGCGCATATGTACTTCAAATGTCAGCTTTGTCGTTTGATAAGATATTGTAAGATTAGCTTTAAAAATATGAATTTTATGCAATCTGAAATTAATACTAAAAGGATTAATTTTTTTCAACTCTGCTTTTGAATATTTTTATATTAAATGTTTTTTTTTAATATTAAGTGTATTGAACTAAATGTCTACGCATAGCCAAATTTTCATGTTTTCTTAATCTAAATATCTAAAACGAAGGAGACCCAAATTATAATGGTTGCGAAAATTGACATGAAAGTTAAAATTAGAAGGTAAAACGAAAATAAATACTTCCTTTACTGCAATTGCTTTTGGTTAAGTTATAAATTCGAAATGCCGCACTATTAATATTTTACTTTTGTTGTTTGATAAGACTAAAATGTATAAATTCGAAATAATTGTAATATTAAGTGTTTTTAACTAAATGTCTATGGTCATGGCCCAATTATAAATTCATCTAAATTAAAATGTCTAAAATTTAGTTTAGTTACATTAACGTCCAGTTTTGAAGAAACGCGATGGCTCTTGGGACGGACGTTGTCATTTTGAACCGTGGTCAGATGACAAGGACGGCACCTTAGCTGGTACCCTCTCCAAGGTTCCACATCGCACCAGAGGGGGGACATTAGGCACGGCGGATCTTCTGGAGAATCGGGTTTCGAGCCTGGAGCCCACCGGCCCCGAAACTGAAACCTTATCGCTATGCCGCTGAGGCCGTTTAGAATGGCTAACAGAAAAGAACCTGAAGCACAATAATAGCGAAATCAAAAAGAAGCTTTAATCGGTAATTAGAAAGTAAAACGAAAATATTTTTTTCCAATTACTTAAAAAGAATCAGTTTGAAGTTGGTGCAACAAAATATTTCACTTCACAAGTCTTATCAAATAAAGTAAAAACCATTTCACTGAATGAGGTTTTAGTTGAACATTTAAAAATGTATGTAATATTAAAACTGTGCAAGTGAAATTCTACTTTGGAGTTTATGTATCAAATAACAAATCAAATCAATCCATCAAATTCTATCAATATCTATCAAATTTTATAACAATGAAAAGTATTGTTGCTAATCATAAAAAAAATATTGTTTTAAAAAATTGTTGAAATCAAAGGGAAAATAGTGCGATAATTAATACTTTGGTAGCGGGTCTCGTAAAAATGCGATTTGTTTTGTTTTTGGATTAACCCAACTTGAGTTTCCTTATTCAAAAATTAGAATTCCGTTTGTGAGAGTGAGGTAAAACCGGATACCTTGGTTCTGGCTCCATTAATTATCTTTTCTAGAGGACAGATTCAGAATTATTCTCTACTAGTCAAGAAGAAAGACTGGCCATAGAGGCTGTGTTGTTGCTATTGAATTCACTGCGACTGTGAAGATGCTTTTGTTTTAGCTGGAACTGTTAGAGTTTTTGCATAGCATATAAGGAATCACTTTTGCTGTGACTATTCCTTTCTTTTCACGACTGAATTCTTTAAAGAAAAATTCAACACGAAAGTGGAAAGCATTAGGGGTTTTTAGAGAGAAAGGGAAGGAAAAAGGGTATAATTCTTAACAGCTTATACGTATTGAACGTTTTAATGTTAATGTTAAAAAATATATAGAACAACGCAGCGCATTGTATTTAGATATTAGCTAAATAACGTCGAAAATATGAACAGTACATTCTTGAAATTTTTATAATTTTTTGAAACTCAACCATCTATTATGTGTATGAAAATTTTATTCATGTTAATAGATTTTTACTATTAGTGATTTATTATGTTAATAACAAATTTCTATTTATTTATAATCAAGTTGAAAAATAGTATAGAACATTTTTGGTTAAATCGTATTTGATATATATGAAAGCACCGTTTATACGCCTTTCAAGGGACTGACGAATAAATGAAAAGACGTATAATCGAAATGAATTACAATGCATGATACGAATGCATTGGGACTGTGATGAAACGACCTATAAATATAATCGATGTATAAATGAGAAACGTATAAACGCCGCTTTACTGTACATTGTTTCACCATATCTTTCTGCATGGGTAAGAACAGAATGTCTTCTTTGCAAATCCTTTATGGAGATGTTTGGAATCTTTTTCACTTAAATTTTGGTTTTGTAATAGAGTATTGTACATATTGTAATCTAGTAGGATTCGTTTCCATAAAAGATAGCAATTTCCTAATGATAAAAAGCGAGGAAATAGGTACTCTAATTAATTTTCAAATTTGTCCTTTTTTGATATTAATTTAAAGCAGGTTTGACCTTATTTTGCTATTTTGAACATACAACCCTGATTACTAAACAGAGTGGCGTATTCAAATTGGAGAGTGCTATCTGGACTGTATTTAATTACAATTATTTCTTTAATATATTGTAAAAGTATATATATCTCCATTATTCTTTTAACAAATTTTTTCTGTCTAATAAAGTTGCCTACTCAATTAATTCAAGCGTAAATTGAATAATTCTCTAAATTAATCGCATTGCATTTATTGTCTTCCATGCTCTTCTTGCCAAGTTCAACTTGCTTCCAAAGACCTCCCCCCCATTAAGAATCCTTCCCATATACTTTAGTCTATGATCCTTCCTCTATAACTGAGCTGATGACTTACGGGTTCAAAGTGTACGCTGTTCGCGCAATTCTATGGAACCAGATGCATTCGTAATGAGAATAATTTATTCCAACATCCTGTGAGACTAAACAAAATATTCTCATTTCGATTCGAAACGTATGTAAAAATTATCCAAGTCATAAATTTTCAACACCTTCCCCCCTACCAGACCTTTCAAAAAAACCCTCCGCTATCGGTGATTAACGGCGATGATTGACGGATTCCATGCCCATTTGTCCATTTCTATGGAACGCAATCTGTTCGTCTTGAAAAATTTCCTCAAACACGCAGCAAATCGTAAACTATCTGTTTTAATCATGTTCTGTTCGCCAAGTGTATACGCACCTTAAGGGAAATGGTAAAATACTCTGTTCCCTTTGATTACAATATCGGGATTAGGCAAAACACTAATTATTTGATGTAAATCTACATATGAAATGTCTTCCTCCATAAATCAAAACAGCTGGCAGTTTTCATCTGTTGCTCTAAAATAAGCTACCTTTAGCTCCCCCATCTTCAGCATCATATTGGTGACAAACTCCAACATATCGATAATTACTTTTGCTTCAGTAATCTCCAAAAACATTCACAAGTACATAAACACCAGGTCGAACTTGAAGCTTATCTTTAGCATCACAGCCACTAGGTCCTGAATTGTTACTGAAATCAACAGAAGACGTTGAAGTGTCATCAGATTCACCGCTGTAGATTTTTTTCTTAGATCTCTTTTGCTTGCTCTCTTTTGATTTAGTTTCTTTCTGAACAACATTTGTCAATGGTGTGAAACATGTGCAAATTTTATTTTTTTTTACAGAAACATCACAGTAAAGAAATTCCTCAGGTTTTATTGATACAACTTGATGAATAGAATGTGTACCTTGAACTGTTTTCAAATTGAGTGCACATTCTAAAAATAATCACAAACCTTCTCTTCAGGTACAAAGAATAGTTTTATCTTCAAACCTTGATCTCATAACACATAAAACAATTTTTCAGCATCAGGTATATCGGTACCATGTGCAACAGTTTGATCTGCACATATTTTTAATGTTGCCCCAATGCCATCTTTTCCATGACCAGACTCAAAGAATGACCATGTCCCCCATACGTAATTCAGATGTACATTTTAACAACTATATATTTAAATTTAAAAAAAGCATGATTTGTTACTTTTGTTTTTAGAATATATTTCAATTCCATGGACATCAAACACAATTTCATCATGAATGTTACTTCTAAAAGGTAACACTCATGATAAGTAACACTCATGACAAAACTATAGTTCATTGCTTTTTTTAATAGAAATATTCATTATAAATGTACCCTGTTAGGCTTGGTAAAAAAGTAATTCCTGAATCAGTTACACATTAAAAATATTATTTTATCTGATAATTTTCTGTAAAAAACGGAGTAACACTCATGATGCTGAATAAAAATACTCACTATTCTATGGACATGGATTGGCAATATTTCTTATAATATTCTTTAAACTTCTTCAAAGTTAAATGCAAAGTGTTCTACAAAGTTGAAGTAGTAAAATATAAACGAAAATAACTTATATATAGTGGCACTACCTACTGTGAATAAACAAAACAAAAAAAGTAAGACTCATGATGCAGCTCAAGGACAGACATTTAAAGCTGAATATTTATATAATGCAAATAAGGTTTTTGTTTTTTAAATACAAATTTTTGTTAGATAATTTGTTGCAGAATATGTCAACCTAATTTATTTATATAAATAATTTAAATTACTTTAAAAAATGTATGTTGTTGTTGAAAAAAATGGAGTATGGACAGCAAAAAATCTAATTATCCTGCTCTTCTTTATTCTTTTATTAATGTTAAGATCCTTGAGGAAGTTAAATTTTTGAAACACCATGTTGAAAATAGTTATATAAATAAGAGTGCCAATGCATTCTCAGTTTTATTAAATCTTAAAATAGTTATAAGACCTAGAAGAGCACGGACAGTGTTTTCCCAAACTTTTGGAAAACGACCCATATCATATTCGAAAAAATAATATTCTGCAGTTTGTATAAAGTTGATTTCCAAGAAAAAATCCTAGTTAGTTCATTTACAATACTTTTTAAATTAAAAATATTAACTGCAGTAAAAATTATACAAATAAACAGAAAACTAACCGTATGAAGAATCGCTTTCATAAGTGCCGGGTCCATATCTTTCCGATTGATATCGTCGTTCCGATGTATAACGTTGGTTGTATTGATTATAATTTGGTTGATATCGATCTTCATGAGGAGTATATTCGTTTCTTCTGTCAGAATTATACGAGGATCTATTATCATAAGCATTGTAATTCCTTCTGTTATAGCCATCATTATATGAGCCCCGATTACTATAATTACTCCTTTTCGGATTTTCTTCTTGATAAGTTGAATCTGGGTCAGTATGCTCAAATCGACATCTATCTCCGAAGCGACAATACCCCTGTAAAAAATATCGACAGATAGTCATGTTTGAAAATATTTCGAAGTCCTCGCTTTTACACACGAGGAAAATTCAAAATATGTAAACAATAATATTACAGGTATGCAGCTATTGCCAAACTGAAATAACAAAATTTCACCAGTTATTATGAGAGAAAAAAATCACTGCCCATTAATAAACATAAATCATCCAGTTAATTCCTAATCAATTTTACTTCTGTTCACTTTGAATGATTTTCAATAAATTAATAATTTCATTAAAAAATCGATTCCTTCCCAGTAAATTTTAAAATTTTAATTGGAAAGTATCAAAATGCTTTTTGCGTTTTTTTATTTTTTCCATTCACAGAAAGTATCCTTTCTTATTTTATTTTCAATTGTCCTTTTTTGCGCTTCCTTTCCCTGCCAAAATGAATGTCCCAAAGTAAAAAAATATTTAACACTAGTCTCCTTCGGCGACTAGCTTGTTCGTCGGGAATGGATTAGGGATTAGGATTGTATAATCCACGATTTTTTGAGTAACAAATATGTTTGCTATTGCTATTTTTAAATATCTCTTCTAATTAACTGTTATTCCAATCACACTTCTAATTTTCAAGTGTTCTAAAAAATTCAAATAAAAAAACTGTTATTACTTCTACTTATTGTTTAATACTTTCGATTAAGTTTTAATGTTTAGTTCTTTGTATTGTCAACAGATGGCGCCAGCAAAACTTCTTGTAGAAAGATATGTTGGAACTTGAGTTCACTGGTCACATTCAACATTCAACCACAGAAACTATCCTTCGACGTCACAGTCGGTTTTCGGTGCGATCACAGTATGGGATCTTTACAGCGACTATTCTTTTTTTATACAATTGTATGTACACACATGTATCTATTCCAAATAACTGTTATTTCAATCACACTTTTAAATTTCAAAGTCTTACGGGTCTATTCTGGTACCCCCGGTTGGGTTGGGAGACTTCACTTTTCCCGTTGTTAACGTTCGGAAAAAGTGACGTCTCCCAACCCAAACGGGGGTACCAGAATACACCCCTGATTCAGTATAAGTAAAGTGTTCTAAAAAATTCAAATAAAAATACTGTTATTTCATCTACTTATTGTTAATACTTTCTATTAAATTTTAATGTTTAGCTCTTTTTATTGTCAACAAATGGCGACAGAAAAAATTCGTGTAGAAAGATATGTTGGAACTTGCACGGGTCACAATCAGTAGTAATCAATCACAGAAGTCACCCTTTGACGTCGCAGTTTTCGGTACCATCACAGTATGGGATCCTTACCGCGACTATTCTTTTTTTAGGCAATTACCGCGATTCTGTCAATTAAAGAGAAAAACGAATACTTGCTCCATCGAGTTCCCGACGAAGCTTCGAAGTACAAAAGCAACGTTATCATACTGTACAATGTTTTTTTCATAATATTGGATAATGACATATAATACTGTATAATATCATACCATATTAAATAATATTGAACTGTACTGAATAATATTATAATATAATATAGTGAATATTTTAAAAATATATTTTAGAAGCATGGAAAAATATTAATAATTTAATTCCTAAGTGCTGAATTTCCGGGTAATACTTGGTTATTTTTGAACACCTCTACTTACAGCGAGCTTTGAACCTGGGACCTTCCGCACACGAACCAGAAACCTTACCGATTGACCAGCCAGACCTTCGTCAGAGAGTGTACATGATAATAAAATTTAGTTAGAGTTTAGATCTCTACAAAATTTTATGCACATAACAATTCATACGAATAGTCTTTTTAATTAAATTATCTTTTATCGGTACAATTTCGAGTTCAAAATGAAGTTAGAAGTCGAAGAGGAAGCAATTTTAGCCCTTATATCTAAGTTTGCTAATTTAATAAATTAAGGCAATAAGGTTTAAAAGTAATTATAATATGTTTGAAAGGTTTTAAAATAATTTTGAAATTTATTTATTCCTCTTTCATTTATCAAATTTTTAACAAGATTTTCTAATTTATATTTACACATTAAGTTGTTCAGAATTTAGATATGATATCGTACAATTAGTTATTGGTTTTATTTTTTTCAGAAAAAGCAATAGAAGACTTCATTTCTCAGAGAAGTTTAAATTTGTTAAAGAAATTGAATATCAGCATTAGCTTTCTGAATATCAATCCAGATCTTTGGCATAAGGATGATTCTTATTTAAAGTCACAAGAAATATTCCAAAATCTCAGAGTTGTTAATGCTACAGCTGAAAGAGGGGTGAAATTGATGCAAGATTTTAATGGATTATTAACTGTAGATGAAGAGCAAAAGCAATTTTTTCTTCAGTGTGTCGAAGACCCAGGAAGCAGTATCCGGACTGCAAGAAGGCTACTCTGAAACGAAAATTTGACTAAATATATTATTAAAAAGTGTTAAAGTATTAAAATTGTATTGTTAACTATATTAAAAGTGTATTATTAAAATTCTTAACAAAATCAAGACATTTTTAATATGAATAATAAATGTACATTTCAAAAAATATTTAATATTTCGTTTTTACTCCTAAATTTTTATATAATGATATTGAGCTTGAGCTTGATACGGCATGGGTTAATCTTTATATATTGAAGAAATATTTGGAATACTTTCATATTATGGTAAAAGGGGGGAAAATTGGGGGGGGGCGCTTAAAAAAATGTTAAGTAAATTTTTCGCCATTATAATAAGGACCATCCTAATGTACAAATGTCTTGGGCAATTGTGATGAAACTTGATACGCATGTTCCTTATTAGCAAATAAAAATACTGTACGGGTAAATCAACACTAACTCAATTTCTCAGAGCTCGATGAATGAGTCATTTAAATGCATGCAACAAATGGACAGGCGGATGTGAAATTTGATACAACAGGTGCGATTTTGATGACACTTGACATACATATTCTTCATTGGTCAAATAAAAGTACTCTAAGGGAAAATAAACACGAACACAAGCTCTCGAGGTAGTGTGGGACAAAGACATCTTTAAATATATGTAACAAATAGATTGATTGACATAAAATTTCATACATCTAGGTATGATTTTGATGAAACCTGATACACATGTTCTTTACTCGCAGCTAAAAATGCTGTTGGAGTAAATAAACATTAACACAATCCCTTAGTATAGGGTGGGGCAAAGTCACTTAAATACGTGGAACAAAGAGGCAATTGAGGTTAAATTCGATAAACCTGGTGTGATAAAACTTGGTATACATGTTTCAAATGAGCTGGATAAAAATATTGTAGGGGTAAATAAATTCTAGTCAATCCCTCAAGGTGTGTATGTGGGAGGGGGCATATATACATATAGATGAACATGTATGTGAATGGAATGGACCAATAGAAATGAAACAATTTATATATTTCAGCTCGCAGATTTAAAAATATGCTGGAGTTTTATTATATTTTGGGGAAAAATATTTGATATTTATAATATTTCGGTGAAACATGCTTCATTGATTTAGACACTTTTTAGTTGAACAATGACTCTAAACAAAATTTAGTTGAACAGTGATTTCCACATTATTCAACTAAAAATAATGTATTGGTAACTAACCGCCCTCCTGGGTTGGGAAGAAGTGAGCCATCGAAAGACTTAACAGACAAACTGTTAGGAAATTTTTATGCCCAAGTTTTCTAAAATATTCAGTCCAAGAATGTACTAACAATGCAAGAAAGATTTAAAATGCAGTATTGCAACATATGAAAATGAAAGAAAAATTTATATTACTAATTTATAAATCATTTCACTTAGAATTTGAAAAATATTCCCTCAGTCAAGAATTGATAAATATTACAGTATTTAGAAATTATTCCTTTTTCTGTCTCTCCAAGTTTTGGCAAGAAAAGTAATACTAAGCAACACTGGGTACTTGTCTCATAAAAAATATAATTTGTATAAAAACTATTTGAAATAAATCAACTCAGTAAAATCCAAAAAAATCACTCTTTTTATTCAGTTTAAAGTCAAACTTATTTTATCAGTAACAAACTTATGTAAATTCAGGCACAAAGTTTCAGCAACCATACTGCATTTTTCATAAAATGAAATCCATCTATTCTTTCTAACATAAGTTTCTGTATAATCCAAAATAAATTTTACTTACAGTTATATCTTAAGTACTGAAATATCTATGGCTCTCAGAATAAACTGAAAACCTGAAAAAAATTGAACATTTACATGTATCAAAACTCACAAGTACAGTACTCTTCCCAAAGTTTTGATTTTCTATCACTTTCAAGGAAACAGAGAACAGTTTAATTACCATCTGCATAAATATAGTGTTGATCAAGTTTTATATTTTTAGTGTGGCAGAAAAGATAAAAGGTATTCTATTATATTTTAGTAAAATTTAATTGCTAATTATCCTCAAACAAACTACGGTTAGTTTTCAGTAAAAAAAAAAAGTGAGTGGTTTCACCATAAATTTCTATCTCCACGATCTCATGAACACATTTTATACGTAAAAAAAATGCAAAAAACGTAAAAACTTATCAATTAATTGTAAACAATTATTATATAATTTTATAAATATATTTCCAAATGAAGAAACTTTAGAAACATTATATATTTTATATATATGTTGTTTCAATTTATTTTTTATTTTAAAGAGGATCCATTTATTGATTTTGAAATTCTTCAAGTAAACCATTTTATTTATTGAATTTCTATCTTTGGCAGTCAGTGCTATTACTTAATAAAAAAAACCAAGTGTAATAAAAGCACATTATACAAAATTAAAAAATATAAAAAAGAAAAAAAAAACTTAAAGTTTAATACAAGTTAATGTATTTGACATACAGTATTTGGTTAACAAGTCAGTTTATAATGCAAATAAATAGGTTTATGATGAAGCTATTCGCTGGTAGATGTAAATATATGCTAAGTCTTTAGGAGGATTCTCGGACAAGGCAACTTTGTTATCATTGAAAATAACCCAACGACCATCTTTTAAAATGTGACACACATAATGGCCAGCAACAGTAGATGTTCCCATATGACTTATGAAGGCCACCAACTTATATTCTGAAAAATAAATAAAAAAATTAAAATCAAGTAATTTTGAATGTCTTAAAATATTAAAGATTTAAAAAAATTATCATTACTCATTATATAACAGGAAGTCAGTTCATGTTGATGCCAATATTAAATTATATTACTTATAATGCTATTTTGACACGGATAGCTTAAACATATATACTGCTACAATCAAAAAGTTACAGAATTTTTTAAAATATTCTCCAAATGTAAATGAATTATGCCATTTCGTGCAAATTAAGTGACGAGTATCAAGTGACCAACTAGTCTGAACAGCTTTCATCCAGTTCAAGTATGAACATGCATGTGTGTAACTCATGCACTGTATATATTCAAACTGTTGTTCTTTCAAAACTTCTAGTTATGGATGCTCCGTCACAATAAGATGCAAGCTCACAAATCTCTCTTGGTGTCAAATCAAAACATCACATTCCGTTATTTCCATAACAAGCGTATTCCCCAGATCTTGACCCATGCAATTTTTTCTTTAGATCAAGAATTTGCTTAAAGGGAAAAGATACTCAAGTTTTAAAAAAGTGCTGTGACAAAGGTAATGGAAGAGGTGGCAAAAGGAGGTACATTTCCATCTTTGTATGAACAATGGTGAAAATGCATAGTTGCACATGCATTATCCTGTAATAAAATAAGTTCTCAAACTTTTTGAACATAGTAGTATACAGTCAGTGGCAGCTCATCCATTACAGCTGCACTCTCCCCTTGAAATTATTTTAAAATCTTGTACTTTTCCAATTTGAGAGTTCAATGATCAGCAGGAATGGCAAAAAAGTAATAAGAAACTTAAAAGGAAGATTGGAAATCACTCAAGAATTAAGAGAGAGACAAGCCACAGCTGCATAGAGTTTTGCCCTCCTAAGGATCAAAATTTACGCACTGAGCAGCACTCAGTCGGGGGAAAAAGCAGCACTTTCTCCGCATGAAATTACATGCACTTGAGCTGCATTTTCTGCAGCTCTCGTTTGGAGCAACTTCCTCCATTGCGTTATTTATTTATTTATTTTTGGTTCTCCTCAGTAGTCCAGTCATTAAGTAAGGTTTTTTTCCTTTTTTTAAAAATCGAATTCTGGAGGATTTGTAATTTTTTGCTCCATTATGTTTTTGGGGGTGCTGGTTATGAATCCGATGTTTGCCACCAAAAGTTTTGTTGAAAATTTAGTAGCCAAAAAAACAAGAAAAAACTTTTCCCCAGTTTTTTGCTTATAACTCAAAAACTATCAATTTTTAGTACATCATCATTATATACCAAAATAATCAGCACAAAATTTCCTACAACTATAGAAACTTAGTGTATAGAACATTTTGCAGCACTGCTTGTTTCTGAGCTGATGAGTCGCCACTGTATATAGCTTAGCAGTTGTCTGAAAACTCTTGGCTCAAACTTTAAAGGGATGACAGAAGACACTATCGTCCCTTTACAGTTTGAGTGGTGAAATGCTGAAAAGCATTTCTTGCTTGGGCTGGTCACATTAAGTGACTGGTGTGGATATTTGATTTCTCACACCCACGCCTTTTCCATCCATCGATCAGATCACAAGAAGAACCTCCTACGTTGACAATCCTGCCAATTCTGACAAATTTCTTGTTGCTAGGATTTCTGTAGCAATAGCAACCACATAAAAATTTCTGTAATCAACAATATATAATACTCACTAGGTTAAAATCATGAAGCCAGCATCAACGTTTGCAGCCCACTTTTGAATAGTATTTTGTACTCAGTTTCAAGAAACAAGATCCTTAAATAAAAATTTCCTTTCATTCCTGTTTTTTTATAATTTTATGACACAGCAATTATGGCCCATAGTCGTTCCCTGCTTCAGTTACAAGTGTTCTATCATCCCTTAAACTTAAAAATCAAGAGTTTTGAAACAAACAATTATCAAACATTACTGTTAAATAGAACTTAACTGCATCTCAAGTAAATTTTAACAATACATCAAATTTCAGCAATAAGTCTAAAATGACAGGAAACAAAATTTAACAGTTGATTTGAGAATAAATGTAAAAAAAAACTAAAAGAGTTATTTATTACTTTCTATGCCATCACGAAATTGAGCTTTTACTTCTGGTGCAGAAGGTGAATCAACTTCCATTTCTTCTGTATGACTGAAAATCCAATCGACAGCTCTTTCCAAATTATTTTCCTAGAAAGAAAGATATCTATATATATATATATATATAAGGTAGAGTGTGTGTCTGTTTGTTCCTTATACAAATCTACAGTTTTTGTCCAACCTTGATGAAATTTGGCACATATACTCTTCAAAACGAGCAAAATTACTGTCTACTTTTTAAAGTGAAAAATTAATTAAATTCTGAGTTAATTAGAAATTAAGCGAACATGTGAGGCTTTTGCATAGTTTTTGTCAATAACTTTCAAAGGATTTATCACACAAGAACGATTTTTACACCACCTTAAAATGCGAGAGGTGAATAGTGTTGCTGAGCGATATAATAGAACAATAATAGAAGGGTTTGAGCTCTTTTACATGAAAGTAAACTTCCCAAGAATTTATGGGCTGAATTTGTAAATACTCAAAATTATCATAGAAATAGATTTCCCCATAAAGCTTTGAATGGAAAAGCTCCATTAAATGTTTGGAGTGATAAGAAATTTTCTGCAAGACATTTTAAAAGGATAGGTTGTGCAGCTTATGTTTTCATACCAAAATGTTATAGAAATAAATTGGAGCCTAATGCTCAGAAAGGTATAATGATAGGCTATGCACTAAATAGTCTAGGATATAGAATTTTCTTTCCCCAAAGTGGAAAAGTAACTGAAACTAAACACGTAAAGTTTAATGAATCCATATTGGGAGTTGATTCTAATGTTCAAATGAAAGAAAATTTAGGATGATTGATTCTTTTCAGATTTTGAGTTTTCAAGTAATGAAACTCCAATACCTAAAAGCTTCAGACAAAACTGAATGCAATTGGAGACGAGTTTGTGTAACTAGACAGAAAGGTAAAACTAAAGGAAGGATAGATGTTTATTATTATCTTAAGGCAAATGTAAGATTGAGAAGTAAAAATGAAGTTAAGAAATGCTGTGAAAGTAAGGGTATTTGAATATAGCCCAGATAATTTTGACTTTTCACCTACATAAATTTTAAATGATAGCGAACCAAATGCAATTGGAACTCAATCGGATGACTTTTCAACAGATGTTGAGGATATATCGGATAGTGAAGCTCATTTGGTAGATATTAAAATCCCTAATAATTTTAAAGAATCTCAAAATGAACCTGAAAGGGAAAATTAGTGTAGTGCGATGAAAGAAGACTTTGAAATTTTAAAAGTCTGAGATGTTCATGAGATTATCCCAAGACTGAAAAATAAGAATGTGTTGGGGAATAAGTGGGTATATACACTTAAAAAGGATGTTACTGGAAAAATTAAAAGGTACAGGGCTAGATTGGTAGCACAAGGTTTCAAGCAGATTGAAGGTATAGATTACTTTGATATTTTTTCTCCAGTTATCAATTTTACTTTGGTTAGATTATTTACTGTTATATTAGTAACTATGAAAGGTTGGTTATGTAATCACTTGGATATTAAAAGTGCTTATCTATATGCACAACTTAATTAGGACATTTTTATGGAACAACCTTCTGGTTTTGTAATTGATAATGAAAATAATTTTGTTTTTAAACTTAAGAAAGCTTTGTATGGTTTAAAACAAGCAGGTACAATTGGGTTTTCAAAAGCTCTTGACTAGCAGTTGTATATATGTTTATAAATCATTTGTATTGTTTTTAGTATATGTAGATGATATTGCCATTTTTGCTTGTAATGAAAAATACATGAATGAAGCAATCAGTTTAATAAAATCAAAATTTGATGTTAAAGGTTTGGGTAAATTGCCTAAATTTCTAGGTGCAGAATTTGAAATGAGAAATGTTAAATTTATAATGCATCAGAAAAGTTATATAAATAAAATGAGAAATATTTTTGGTAATATTCCAAATTGTAAAAGTTTGGTTCCATTAAGTCCAGGTATTGCTATTTATGATAATAAAGAGCATGATGTACTGAATGTACCTTATAGAAACTTAATACGAAGTTTATCCTTTTAGCGTCTAGAACAAGACCAGATATTATGTTTGCTGTAAATTTTTCTACCTCAGTTTAATAACAATCCATCAATGACTCATTGGAATCGCCTGCATCAAGTATTTCAATATGTTCCAAATACATCTAATTATGCAATAGACTTGAGTAGAAGTAAAAGTTTTGCTTTTACAGCATATACTGATGCCAGCTGGGCAGCTGATAAAATGGACCGTAAATCTAACAGTGGTCATGTAATATTTTTAGGTGATGTTCCTGTTTCATGGTCTACTTCGAAACAAAAATATACAGCTTTATCGAGTATGGAAGCTGAATATATAGCTTTGTCAGAAGCTGTGAAAGAAATTGTTTGGTTAAATAGAATAATGAATAGTTGTTTATTTTTAGAATTGCATGTAATTAAATCTAAAATATTTTGTGAAAATCAAAGTGCTATATGTTTTTCTAAAAATTTAATGGAAAACCAACGAACTAAACATATTGACACTCGTTATATTTTTATAAAGGAAAAATTAAATGCTGAAGAATTTGATTTATTGTATGTTTCAGGTAAGAAAAATGTTGCAGATATTATGACAAAAGCTTTGTCACATAAGTTAAAATTTTATTGTAATTGGTTATTTTGTAATGTAAGTGAATGAAATTTGCATAGAGTCATGAAAAATGGGGGACTTAGTTTATTTGCAGTTTTTCATGATTTAAATATAGTCTAAATATTTACTTGTGAATCTTTGTTTACATTTGAAATGACAGGTTTGCATTGATCTTGTTTATGTTAGTGATGTCATAATATGGGTGTGTACATTTCCTATGATGTCATAAACAGCTATGACATCACAGCCAATCAGGTTTTGACACATGTTCTATCTGACTATACAAGATGGTATGTTAGATTCTTTAAGTTAGTTGCAATGTAGTTGTGTTGCTACACTGGTTAGCATGATGCATTGAAGATGTAAACATGTGGAGAGGAATGTTTTCATTAATTTTATTTCTAGAAATAAAAGTTAAGTTTTTATAAAAATGGATTAATTATTGTCTTACAGCAACTGTTGATCTACATTTAAGCTTAATATATAAATTCCAATAGTAGGCCAATCTTCTGTTTCTTTGCGTGAGAAAAGAATATCACAAGGCGAGCTTGCTCCAAAAAACAAACATCGACGGAAATTAAACTTACGATGCAGTGCTTGAACTGTTCGACGTGTTTTACAAAAAGAAAAAAAAACAAGTTTCATTATGGAAAACTTATGTCACGACCGCCTCTTACAACAGTTCATAAGAGCCTGAGGGAGGAGTTTGCCAAAAAATGCATTACTATGGGAAAAAAGTGGAACGATATTATCTTTTCCGATGAGAAAAAGTTTAATTTGGTTGGACCAGATGGTTTTAGATACTTCTGGCATTATCTCCGTAAAGAAAAAGAAATTTTCTCAAAGCCTACATTTGGAGGTGGCTCAGTAATGGTCTGGGGAGGTTTCGCAACTGAAGGAACTACTCCAAAAGTTTTTGTGCAGGGCAGAATGAATTCTGAGAATTATGTTGATATATTAGCTGATAATCTTTTACCAGAAGCCCCATTAATTACGAGTGGAGACTATTTGTTCCAGCAGGACAATGCCTTAGTACATGTTTCTCAAACTTCGAAATCATGGTTTGATGCTAATTCCGTGAAACTATTTGAGAACTCATGTCCTCCATCAAAAAAGCCTGGATAAAAATTTCCAAGAACGTTCTGAAGGAACTGTCAAACTCCATGACATCAAGACTGATAAAAGTGATTGAGAAGAAGGGGGAGATTATTAATTATTAGTGTTTTTCAAGCCAAAACATTCATTGTCCTTATAATTGTGTGCAGTTTTTACAATGACATTTTTATTTAATTATGGCAAAATATTCATATTTTGCATTTTCCAATGTTTGGCATTCTACAATGATTTCTAGCACAAAAAAGCATTTTATGTATACATTTCACTTTATTTACTTCAGAAATATATTTTTCTGTGCAATTTTCAGTTGTCCTTATAATTCTGACCACCACTGTAGTCTGTGTGCACTGTAGAGCAAAAAAGTTCAAGGGCAAGTCTCCTGGGATGTATTGCTCATATGAGTTATGATAAGTTGTTAAATGGATTTTTTGAGCTTTAATACTTTACAGATACGAAGTTACTTTGTGTCAGTGTGTACAGTATCACTTATCAATCCCTTAAACATAGTATTACTATTATTATAAAATGGACGAACCAGCTGGTCGCCGTAGGCGGCTAGATATACATATACTACAAAAATTTTCAATAAAAATAGATGCAATTTGAAATAGCTTTGATGTATAGAACCATGCACAGACTACAACAGAATAGCACAACTTCACAACATTTCATATGAAAATTCTTTTAGTCTGCATCTAAATCTTTCATATGCATATCTGCTCTGTTTTAAATACAAACAGCCAAGAATTAAATATTTTTTGAACTTAAAGCTTGCATATTATAAATCTTAATAAGAAAAGCTCAAATCTTTCTGTAACACTCACGCGGTTTGGCCACATGCCAGATATTCAGAAAAGCCTGTCTACAAATTAGCATAAACACAGGTTACTGTTTCCATTCTTTTTTGTGACGATTTAATATCAAATAAGAGTTATGATAGGTTTTTTTAGACGATTTTAGCAGTTTTTTCTTCTTATTTTTATTTTATGTGAATTCATTGATGAGTATTCAATATCAAATAAGATTTATACCAGAATTAATTTTTTCCCCTGCTTTTTTTTCCCTCTGTGTGTTTGGAAAACAATCTTTTTGCTAAATTATAGGATCACCAACTTATCCAGAAGTCCAACATAATTGCTATTTGACAGGTTTTCTTTCTTTTTTACATGAGTTAAGCGGTTTCTTTTCTCTTTGATTTTATTTTGCTTGGATTTCATTCATGGTAATATCAAATGGGAGTTAATTATTTTCCAAAATCTTCCAGCATCTTTTTTATATGTTTATTTTGTGTATTTTTCCACTCTTTTTTGCTAAATCACCCAACTGGTCCAGCTTTTTTTTTTTTTTATGCTGACTTGACTTTGTTGGTTTCCTTTTTATTCACACAACAAGGAGTATTGTTAAACGACAACAGATATTTCACAAAGAATGTTAATTAAAATGAAGTTTTTTAGTTGAGATTTATTGTTTACTTTTAATGATCACGTTTTAGATGTTATATTTACATCTAAAATTTACTACAAATTATAAATTTTTCATTTCTGAAGCACTCAGCCAATGTGTATGAGATTTTCTACTACAACTTTTGTTAGTAAATCTCTGACAATTGGATCTCAGATATTGTTGGCAGGTCTTAGATGGGCACAAATCTTCTAGTATTTTAAAAATTATATCACAGTGGAATATTAAAATTATCAAAGTAAAAGAATACCCCATCCCTTTTCTTACAGATTTTCCATTATCTTAAAAGGATTTCTACTAAGCAGAAACAGTGAAAAGTTAGTACAACTCATTTGAATTTAAACATTTAAAAAATA
The DNA here is from genome assembly GCA_013235015.1 of Araneus ventricosus. NCBI lineage: Eukaryota > Metazoa > Arthropoda > Arachnida > Araneae > Araneidae > Araneus > Araneus ventricosus. Next base: position 18,910 of record BGPR01021943.1, read on the forward strand.
CTCTACTTTCAAAATAAAATTTTAATTTTTCCCTCTTTAAGTGCAAAAAAACAAAGCAACTGTTATGACAGACTTCATTTTCTACAATCACAATTTATGTGCAGCTTTACAACAAAAAGATTGCATGAACACATGCTACTACATAAAATACTTACAGTTGCTTCTAATGCTTTAGCAGCCTGTGAAGGTGTGAAACCCATAGAAACTATTGTAGAAACAGCTTCTGGATTAGGAGTAAAGTTAGTATTGCCTTTCTTAGCACCAGGAAGATGGAAAGGATCTCTGAAATCTGCAAAGAGAATTTTCAAGAAATCTTGAGCCTGATAGCAAAACGCATTAAACAAGTTTCAAAAAGTGAATTTTATCATGAATATGGAAGTTAAAATAAAATTAAATTAAAAAAAATATCTCACCTGGATCATTCATGTGCTCCATAACCCAGTTCATGGCAGCATCAATTCCTTCATTTTGAGTGAAATACAAAGCTTTCTTGCATGCATCAAGAGGAAATCCCATGTCACACAACTGATACAACAATGCTTCATTATATTCAAATTCTGGAAAACAACCAAAAAATATTTATTATCCTTAATTTAACTATAGGAATTACAGCAGGAGTGTCAAACTTGCTGCCAACAGGCTACATAATATAACAAAATTTTTAATAAAAAGTTCATAGTTTAAATTTTAAAATTCCTAATTATACATATTTAAATATTAACAACAAACAACGAAATTCGCCAATGACCAACTTCTTGTTGTGTTATATTCCTAGAGGTAATCAAGACCCAACGCTTTTCAGATTTGAAGGCAAGAGTCAGTAAAGTTGGGATGCCTGAATTTTACAAATATTTGTCAGCCAGGTTTGAAAACACTCAAAAGCAGGCATAAGAAATTATTTCCATGTATGGAAGTACTTATAGGTGCGAGGCGTCATTTACACTTATGAAAAGAAATAAGTATGCTGCGAGATACTAATATTAACCTTGTATTAGTTTTGAAATTAACCTCTGGGGACAAAATATTTTTTGAAGTAGGAAAGATGGTAGCAGAGAAAAGATGTTAAATGTCGGGAAGAAAATATTATTTCACCATTGATCCTTTTTATACTTTGTTTTCGAAATAAACCTGCATTTCTATAAAAATTAAGGGTGTTTTTTTTTTGTCCCACATAAATTTAGACCCCATTTATCTGGCCCGTGCAAGAATCCGAGTTTGACACCCCTGAATTACAGCAACAAATGAGCATAAAAGTGCATTTAGTAACAGTAATAAAAAAATCACAAAAAATTCTTATAAATTGTCAACACCACACCTAAGGTTAAAAAATGCCCAGTGAAATCTTTATCAGAAAGAAGCAAAACTAAGCAGAAGAAATGTAGAATTTACCTTTTTCAGTAGATGTAGATTCAGGAAGCTCTTCCTCTCCAGGTTGCATACCCTTTCCTCGAAGTGAAGATAAATCTAACCCGTCAGGTACATCAAGAGAAACATCTAATAAAAGGATACAAAAACATTAAAACACTCTAAAGCAAATTATGCATTTCTAAAGAAAAAAAAATGAAATTTAACCTTTATAGACCACTAGTTTATATGCCCAGTGTTGCTCGGGCAGAAATATTTTTTCTCCCTTCGGTAGGAACAGGACTCGATTAAGCTTTAATGACTTTACACATTGACAGTGGCGTACCAAGGGTAAGTGGTGCTCGGATCATACTATGATTTTTTTCCTACATCATAAGAGGCTTAACTTGCTTTGAACATGGCATTTTTCAAGTCCCTATTGTATTTGACTTTAAAAAGTGACAAACATATTAATGTTTTGTCAACACGGTCAGTGGCACAGTGTGGGTAAATGGCACGAAGGGAATATGATTTTTTTTTTACCCCAGTCGTCATTTGCTTAGCAAGCACAAATGACCCTCGGGGCCTGGTATTATATTTACACTCCATAATCATAATTTGCTTTAAAAACTGACATAAATGCAGTAACGTTTTGTCTCTATGGCGTCCCTAAAACCATCTGCAGCATCTATATTTCCCTTACTCCCTGGTCTCTACGCCACTGATTAGGATCATTCAAAAATTTGTGAAATTTAAACAAAACATCGTGTAGCAACTAAACTAATGTCACTGGATATTTGAGGGCATATTAAAAGCTACAAAATAAAAACGGAAGTTAAGTGCAGGTTACGAAATATAACAGAGGAAGTAAGATATTTATGTTGAAGTCAATGACCAAAGAAAGCAATATTTTTGTAACTTTAACAGTGGTAAAAACACATGAATAAAGGATTTGATGAAACAATAAATTTGATTTTATAACAATAGAAAACATTGTTACAAATTGAGTTTAAAATGAATTTTGAAGCGTTAATTAGTTAGAGGAAAACACTGTACAACAATTAAATTGGTATCATTATAAAGGTAATTTTTTGCTCTTGAAGGTAGTGTAAAAATAATTTTTGCCTGAAAAGTATTTCAGAAGTTATTGGCAAGAAACGTCTAAAAATAGCTCAATTTTCGTTATTTAATTAAATAAATAAAAATCTAATTTGAATTTTAAAATAATTATTACAGCATTAGCTCCCTCTTGTGCTAATCCATCAATGTCCCAAATTTGGTTGCCACAAGTCCAATGGTGTGGGCGTGCATAAAGAACCAAAAACAAACAAACACGCACATACTTTCTTTTATATATATGGATAGATCTTCTATAAAAATCCAAAGCAAAATAAACATTATGCTCAGCTGTATACTTCACTTTCTTTGTCATAAACTCCAAACAAAGGTAGTTTTTTTTATTATTATTATACAAAATACATGAAAATATTCATCATATTATTTATAAAAATTTGGCTCACCAAAAATATATAATTATAATACAAATTTTCTATTAATTTCAGAATTTGCATGATATTTGAGAGCTCACTAAATCCAAAATAATAATGACATCATGCCTCTAATTTAACTTATTTTCACAACACTAGAATTTTGATGGTTCATAGTATATATTTAAAAAAACATAACTGTGTCTTTTTAAAACACCCAGTTGGAGGTGGAGAAAATACAATCTTTTTGCAGAGGTTGCTAATAACATGAACTTTTTTTATGACTTTGTAAGAGAACTAATTCTATATACATGATCAATACCTAGAAAAGTATCTTAATTTATTTAACACCTGCTAAGGAATTAAAAACAGTTAATAAGGATGTGAAATAAGCTCGGACTCTCAGTTATACCCAAACAAACTATAGTCAGACATGACACAGGCTTGGAACAAAAAAAGCTGAACTTCATAATTAGTGAATCGTGTAAAACAAATACCGAAAAGTAAAATAAGTGTAATTAATCTAACAATAAAATAACTAAATTTATACAAAAAGTGATTAAGATACTAAAAATATTGTAGAATCATTATATAATAAAAAAATTAAGAATGATAAAACCCGATGCCGAAAAAGCGGAAATCCGCGTTTCCGCGGAAATGTGTCATGTCTGTATAGTTCTTGGTCTTGGCAAGTGTTCGCAAATGATGGGTAGTAAAACTGTACTCGTTTACTAATGCAATGATATCTTACCTAACTTTTTTGGGACCCAGTCATCACCAATAGTAAATTTCTTCAGGTGCAACACTAAGTAATCAGGAAATGTGTGTAACCTAGTGGTTCTGCAAAAAAAAATAAAATCCATGCATATAAAATATAGTGAAGTCAATTAAATGATCAAACATGCATCAAAGTGCTTTTATATAAACAGTAAGAATGATAAGTAAAACTTAAAACATAGTTTCTCATTAAAATAAATGATTAACATTAATGATGTTTAAGAGATAATATTTAATATGGCATTTGAGGCAGTTTTATCAGTCAATTGACAATGATTTGTACCATTTCAAATATGACCACGGTTTATTTCAAACAAAGAATACAGAGCCTTTTTCTTTAACCCTTTAAGACTGAACCCATATGATCGTGTGGGTTAGACTTTAGCTTATATATCTGTTCCTGGTTAGTTATATGCAGTAAATGCTGGAAGAAATAATTTTTCTTGTTTCCAGAATCTGTATAGATCTATTTTTCTCTTTGGATGGCAGATATCGTCCATTTTTGAGTTGTAGTCTGCGTTTAAACCATTGGTTAAAAAATATGTCCAGTCTTAAAGTGTTATAATAAGATTTTTCATATAAGTCTCTTGAACACTACTGAGATATAAATGTTACAAAAACTTGCTAAGAAGGGAAAAAATATAGAGATGACTTACTTGTAAGCAGTTGACTTAGCATTTATTGCTGTGCTGTAAAAGTCATCGACTAGTTCCAAAGATGAGAAACAATCTATACAAGCTTGAAGAGGTATTCTAGGTTTAACAATTTCATCTGGCTTCCTTAAAGTAAGCAACATACATTAGAAAATAAAGAGGAAAGAAATTCAAAAGCAAGAAAAAGATTACGATTACAAAGAAGAAAAAAAATCAAAATTTTGGAAGACTGTCCCCATAACCAGAAGACTTGGTGCTATAACACAAATCAATTCAAGGAGAATATTGGGATTTTTTTTTATTTGGGGGTTGGCAGAGATATTGTTAGATATCTGTCCACAGGTACACGAATGAAAAATAGCTGTAATGCTACAGAGCAGATCACAATCAAGCTCTTCATCAACAATACTCACAAGACGCTCTGATGCAACTTAAGCAATTTTGTCTACAGAGGTATATAAAGGATCAAGTGTTTTGTTTAACAAAGAATCACTGTAACACCTGAATAGATGTTGACTGACATATTGAACAGATGTTGCCCAAGTTTCTTATGGTAGTGGCCATTGAATATTTATGGCATTTATAGCTTTACAATGTTATGTTTATCACATTCATGCTGGTGTGACCCACTGGTGGGTCAAACTTGAATAATACAAATTTCAGTCATGGCATGAATGTGTTAAAGTGACTAGTCCATCAAAGTTGTAATTGTTTTTAATACAGACTTTCAAAGTTGGGATATTCTTCTGTAATCACTGTGTGCTATTTCATAAAAAAAAAAAAAAACTTTTCATAATAATTATTAAATAGGAAAATATTTTAAATGTTGAAATTGAAAAATTTCTTTAAAAAAAAAACAATTTTACATGCTTAGGTTATAAAAATTCAAAAACTTACAATCGATCGCCTCTAGCTAGGACTTCAGCCTTTTTTATTTCAAATGCATTGAGTTCATCTGAAAAAAGTTTTAAAAGAAAAAAAATAAGGATACAAGAGAAAAAAGGGTTTATTCTATACCAAATTTTTAAAAATGACAATATAATTACAAAACAAAGAATTAACATTGAATATAAAGAACAAGACTCCGTTCATCATTCAAGATTTAAAAATTACCAGTAGTTTCAGCATGAAGCAAATTTTAAATGAAATCCAAAATAGGATTTCGAATCTTTTAATTAATAATTACTGAAAATATCACAATCTATGCCAGTACTTAAAGACATATCCATGGCTATTTAAATACAAGAGACCTAAATTTCTATTTTATTATCAAGCTTATAACTTCATAAGACTCAATTTACCACTGGAAGTTTTCAACAAAAATTGAAATGCATTATTTTTTCAATGTTATACGAAACAGTGGTAACAGTAACAATATAACTTTCTGAAATATAAAATATGTTAGTGAAAATAATTGAAATAATAAAAATTTGGACAGATTTCTTAATTTACAGGAAGACTAAGAAATAATTCTTAGACTGATGCAAATAGATCTATACAAAATGCTGAACGAAATTACCACAACAGGAAAAGAAAAATATGAAAACAAGAATTAAATGTAGTTCAATTTAAAATGCTTGATTTGTTTAAAATTTAAGCTCAGAATAAAATCTATACCTGAAAACTCTTACAATGCCATAAAATAAAATAATTTTTTTAAAAACTAATTTTTTTCTATCAATTGGGGGAAAAAAACATCCTAAGAATTTTTATGACATGGTGTCAAGGTTTCTGGTAAATAATAAAGAAATCCTCATATTGCCTTTACCTCCATTTAAAAGAGGAGAACATGAAGAAAATCATGACTTCGGAGAAAAAAACTTAAGTCTATATATATAAAATTAAAGATGTTGAATATCCAGGATTTTAACAGATGCTTGACTATCTTTTTAGAACAGTCAAAGCTTTGTTCCATACTCTCATTTTTTTTTCTTTCAAATTGATTATATCTTAAAACAAATGCACATACACTCATATAACCATCATTCAGAGCTGAGGACATATAAACATTTTGTTGTCAGGGTAAAGCGAAAAATAGAGTTTACAATTTTTGAAATTTTAGGGGATTAACAAACTTCTTCCAATGCTAACGAGACATCTGAAAATTGATGAGCGATACATTTACAAGATCATGCAAAATTAGGAAATTAATGCCAGTAGAAAACTTTTTTTTAAAAAATTGGTTAGAACTCCTAAATAGAACCAAGCAGAAATGAAAACATTTGATGCTTAGAAAGGCAGAGCTTATCACATGTATACGAAAAATAGGTAGATTATAAAATAAAATGTATGTAACCTTTATTGGTAGCAGCATCTAGAGGTATTGGAAGTGACAACAGGTAATCAGTTTTTGTAGTATACTTGACTTTTTTTGAAGCTGAACACTGTAAACGTTCCTCAACTTCAAACTTCAGGGCATCTGCTGGATTTTCTCTGCCACGAGAGTTTCGCTAGACAAATAAAAAGAAATACATATAGACATAATAATAAAAAAACATAAATTACATGTAAAATTTTGTAGCAAAATAAAATTCTATACTGTTTCATACACAATCTAAAAAAATTAAAAAAAATAAACATAGAATATTGTTAATCAGCAATGACCTGCAGATTGATATTTCTAGAAGGAAAAATAACTACATAAATCAACTTGGATTTGAACGATGCATAACAAATTTTGAAAAGCTACACTTGCATTCATTTTTTAATAGTTAATGGCCCATTTATCTATTAA
>BGPR01021944.1:7546-23618 GCA_013235015.1 Araneus ventricosus
CCGTAAATATGCGTCTTAGACAGGCAAAAATCTTCTAGTTTACAATAATGCAACAGTCCCGCTGCGTGAATAACAACATTACAAATCGCGAAATGCACTGCAAATGCAATCAACCATATCAAAAAGTGTTGCCAAAAATTTATTCAAAGTACAAATTTCTTTACAAATGGGATTCTTAACAATCACGAACAGAATTTATATTTATCTTCCATAAAATTACATACAGAGAAGTACAAGCTTGAACCGCTTAAGAAGAAACATCATTCCTACTAAAATCTGAAGATAAACAGAAGTATATGTCTATATATCTATCTATGTCCGGATATCTTCTCACGAACCACTGAATCCTGAAACAAGCAGAAAGTACCAAAAGACATGAAATAATCTAAGGAATCCATTTCAACCATTAAAATTCTGAAATTACAATTAGTTAAAAAGATATTAATTAAAAACGTGTAAATGAATGAAATTTTGTGCCGCCATCTATCGACAGCTCCTATAACTATGTGACAATGTGTAAATGAATGAAATATTATGCCGCCATCTAACGGCAGCTCCTATAACTATCTGTCACATCGGTTGTTCTTACATCCTGTTTGTATAAAAGTTTTTTTTTCTTTTTGAGGGAACTTCCGCGTTTTAGAGTTTTTATTTAAAAACATCGGGAAAAAAATCGCTCTCCTGCATTTTTTTTCTTTCTTTTTTTTGTCGTACGGTGTTTCGCAACATTTACTTTTGTTGGGGAAAATATTTATTCATTTTTATCCGTTTTTTTTTGTCGTTATTATTCAAATACGGGCAAGACGAAAATTTATGTTTCTGGTGTTTAATTTATCAGTTTGGTGTACTATTAAATCGTTTATCGTTTCCGTTTTTTAATTCGTTTTATTTTTTTCTTTTGCAAAACAAATATCATGCTAACCTGTTTTAACTTATAAGCAAAAGAATTCTCGCGTTTTCATTCAAACCATGCTGTTTTAAGGTAGTAAAAAGGCAGGACTGAAAGTTTTAATCTAACAAGAAAAGATTCAAAACAGATTTAAGTTTCTTGGAGAAGCTTAGTGACAATATTTGTAGGGAAAAAACAGAGGCGGGCATATGAAAAAATGTGGATTCCGAGAAACGCTGGGTTATTAGCTATAAGGTAATTAAAAGGTTGAATTTAAAAATTTTAATTACACTATATAGGATTCAAATGATGTTTACGTTTTGGGGGGAAGTTAGTGACAATATTTGTAGAAAAAAGAAACCGGAGGCGGACATATGAAAATTAAGTAATAAAAATACTAGATTTCAAAGAATGTTTACGTTTGTTGGGGAAAGTAAGTGACAATATTTGTTGAAGAAAAACGGAACCGGGCTTATGAAAAAATATGGATCCCGAGGCCTCACGTGATCTCACTTCTCTCCGCCAGGGAATATCACATTATTGAAGATTGCCCGTGGAGCGCCGGGCCGTGCAGCTAGTTTTACATGTTCGGCCACGATATTTTTACATTTCGTTCATCACATAAAACTTTAATTCTTTTGAAAAATACCTTTTAAAATTTAAAACATTCTAACTCGTGATTGCTTTATGAATTTTCTTTTGCCTAGATTTTACTGAAAATGTTTCCAATCTTTCTATTTCGAATCACAATATATTTCATTATAAGCTTAAACACAATTTTCAAGGCAAAAAGGAATGACTTCCGAATTTTCATAACAAAAAAAGAAAAGGGATAAAGCGATAATTTGAATAAAAATTTTCAGGAAATAATCATTTTCTTATATAGAGCAATAATGTTGCAATAAACCTTTTGATAAAGCTTTGCTGTTTCAGAAGAAAATTTGGAAATCTTTTACAGAAAAAAATCGGATTTTTTTCAGATAAATCCAAATTTTCAAATAACACAAAAATCTCTGAAACTAACCTCAAAATATCTAAATTATCTTGACAATAAATTGTACTGTTTTGAATTCGTGAATCGCACGCATTTTTGCTTCATTTAAAAAATATTTTTAAACAATTTAATTATTAATTTACTTAGTAAGTTTTTGATCAGAAACAAGAAAGTTTTTAATAAAGAAATTTTAACTGGATAATTTAAGGTCAGAAATAATTATTTTAAAATTATATTTCTATATTCATAGGCTTATTTATATGGATTTACATAACTGGTGTTCTGTTAGTTTATTATACAAATGTCGTAATCAAAGCGGTGTATACTGTTTATTTATTAAAATTTATTTTATTGCAATTATTCTTTAAATTAAGAAAATAATTTTTAATTATATTTATTATAAAATTATTTACCGTTTATTCATTTCTAAAACTGTTAATTATTGCGTAGTATTTCATTCTTTTTTTAAAACTGTTAATTATTGAAAGTAAATATTTCCTGCCACTTTATTCGAATGCTGGGATAAATATATAAATAATTTAAGTTCAGAAATAATTATTTTAAAATTATATTTCTATATTCATAGGCTTATTTATATTTATTTACATAACTGATATTCTGTTAGTTTATTATACAAATGTAGTATTCAAAGCGGTGTATACTGTTTCTTTATTAAAATTTCTTTTATCACAATTATTCTTTAAATTAGGAAAATAATTTTAAGTTATATTTATTATTACATTATTTATTAAAATTATTTACTGTTTATTCATTTTTAAGACTGACAATTATTGCTTAGTATTTCATTCTTTTTTATATTTCAGAATATTTCCTGTCACTTTTAGATTAAAAATTATCGTTTCTCCTGCTGTACTTATTTTTAAAATCTATTTTTTTTATTCGATTGCTGGGATAAATGTATAAATAATTTAAATTCCGAATAAATTATTTTAAAATTATATTTCCATATTCGTATGATTATTTATATTTATTTACATAACTGATATTCTGTTAGTTTATTATACAAATGCCGTATTCAAAGCGGTGTATACTGTTTCTTTATTAAAATGTCTTTTATTGCAATTATTCTTTACATTAGGAAATAATTTTAAATTATATTTATTATTACATTATTTATTAAAATTATTTACTGTTTATTTATGTTTAAAACTGATAATTATTGCGTAGTATTTCATTCATTTTAGAACTGTTCATTATTGAAAGTGAATTTCTGCCATTTTTAGATTAAAAATTATCGTTTCTCCTGTTGTACTTATTTTTAGAATCGATTTTTTTATTCGAATGCTGGGATAAATCGGACTTTTATTTCAACCCCATGAGCTCAGAAACAGCGAAATTCAACTGTTGAATGTACGATAAAATTTTGAATGAATTTGCTTTATTTCACTTAATTTAAAAATTATTCAGAGCTTCATTTTTAGTTTTTGGTAAAGCATTCTTTGTACCTTCACTGCAGAATTTATTTTATCTTAAGTCAGTGTCTCATCTTCGGAACTTCCCTTGTTAGGAGCACTTCCATCGCTTTCATCGAAGCATTTAAAGAATCTTTCCCATTTGACTTTTCTCAAAAATATATCAACGCCTTCAGTTTCTGGGAGGAATCTCATAAAAGCCGTCTGCAGTCTCTTCTTGTCCTCTTTAGAAAACGGGGCCTCCCGAAGGCACAGTTCCACCAAGTGCCAATTATCTTTCCTGGTGGAACAGACGAAATCTTCGAAAAAACAACGACCAGAAACAAATTTCGTCCTGTCTTCATCATCTACATTTTCGAAGACTGCTCTGATTGTTTCCGTATCTTCAACATCAAAACATTCTGATAAAAAAGAACCGAACTGACATTCTTGATCCACAAAATGTTTTCTAAAATCGTTAGGACTGTTGAGGAAAAATTTCTGGAACAAGGCTGGAAAAGAGTGTCCTGAATTTCTAATATTGCCCAGAACAATTTCTAGAAGATAGTCATAACTGCTTTTTGGAAGGAAAGTCCAGATAAGGTCTGAGATGTCCATGAAAAGATCTTGGCCTATCCAGAAAGAACGTTAAAAAGCCGGAAGGCTGCCCCTTAAGAACTTGCATCTGCTCTTCGGGAGTCATCACGGATAACAAATAGCATAAGACGTCAGAAAATTGCCCCTGTGGACATTTCTTCTTCGTTCTGTTATAATAACAGAGGCTGTTACAAATAAAGGAGAGTCTCTCTCTTCATCGGTTAGCTTTTGAAAAAAATATTCAGTTGCTGGTCTATTACAATTGCGAGCTAAATATAAAAAAGCATGCTTATGAAAGGACAATATTAAAATTTTTCGTTCAAGGATGCTATCCAGTTTTGATTCTTGGCCCCTAAAAACGTAAGGCCAATAATACTCCAATCTGACTATCGAAATATCTCGTTTGTCTTGAAAATAATTTTTGTGCTTTTTAAGGAGATCTTCTTAAAGAACTGGAATGCAATCTTCCAAGCAATATACACAAGCTAATTTGTAAAGATTCACAATGCTTAGAATTACATAAAGAGTTTCATGTTTTTCTTTGCTATTAGGGCTTGTTTATTTTCATTTTATAAATTCTCAAGCCTCAGTTTTATGTTTTCTTCCCATGTAACCACTGACACCAATACGTCCATTCAAATATTTTATTTCATCTGTATTTCGAAGGCAGTGTAAAAAAACGAATCTGTAATTTTCCCCCATGATCTACAGTGTGTCCGTAAAGTCATGGTGCACTTTTGACCGGTCACAGGAAAGCAACGAAACAAGATAGACAGGTGAAATCTTCACCAAATAGAAGGAAAACTCTCCAGGTTTGCATACCTGTTCAGCGCAGTTCGATGTGGGCTCCATTTGTTGCCCTACACACCCTGACACCTTCTGGAAATTGTGGAACTGCATACAATTGCAACATGTCAAGGTAGATGTTTGACGTCACAGCCCGTGTTTAGTGAAACAACGGTCTCTGATTTTTCCTCCACAGAAAGTCTAGCTCTTCAACCCCTCGGCGTAAGACCGGATAGGGGTGCTGGACTTATGTGATTGGTCCCAAAGAGTTTTTTTTTTTATTTTGTTGATTTCTTGTGCAGGCTTCTGCCTCGCCGATTTCCTGTGTATGTGAGATTTTGTTGTAACGCTGAGTTTTACGGTTGTCTCTAGAGAGAGCGTCCGTTATGAGTTTAATAAATTTACGGTTCGCTAGATTTGAGTATTCTTGAGTCATGTTTGCTATCGACGCAACAGCCCGCTTCTCACGGTGCGTGGTGTTGCGTCATCACCTGCGAGCGCACACCGTTGCACTACAGACACTCTTTGGGATACTGTCCAATGTAGCGCAAGTTTCAACCTTCGTTTCGTTTCTGTTCGCCACAACAAGCGTTCATAACTGCACTATGACTTTACGGACACACTGTATAAAGGTGACGTTTTTATACCCAACCAACAGTTCTATAGCCGTGATGGTTACAGTTATGGTGGTGGTATGAGATGGTATTCTATACTCACGCATCCGGCTTGTTGAGTTTCTGAGCTATCGCCTTCACAAACGCATGAAAGCACACATCGACAGACAATCATCCCTTGGACAGATTTGATCCTTGATTTGATGCGGATCTACTAGTCTAGTCATAAACCCAATGTACCAAATTTCATCTATCTATATCATTACCATCTTGAACAATTGTGATCACATGCACCCATTTTTCTATAGCGGAATTTGTCCAAAATATGACAGAAATACAACTGTAGTACAGAATGGATTTGGATTTTGGCGTTTAGTGGCACAAGAGCCGGTTTCAGCTATGCTGCGCCAAACACAACTGTAGTACAGGAATACTATAAAAGATTAATTCATTTTCAAAATGTTTTATATTCAAAAGTGTTGCACATACAAATATGTGTTATATATGAAAATAACCGCAAACACTCATCAAGTTTAAATTATGTGCACGAGATGGCAGAACGAGTTCAGTATTTTCATTATCTCCCAAAATGGTATAAAGGAGAACGGGCCGTTTTTCATCTGTGAGAAGACTGACTGATGCAAGTTACCTGGATATGTTGTAGTTGTTTCCGCAACTGTCTGATGATTCCAGGGATTTTTTTCTTCCAATAGGACGGGGCACCCCTCATTTGAACATTCACGTTTGTCGATACCTGAACGATGAACTTCCACATCGCTGGATTTGACATGTTGGGGAAGATGACCTCGCTTTGTTTCCTAGCCCCCCCCCCCCCCGAGATTAATCTGATTTATTGTCTTGTGACTCCTTCCTTTGGGGGCACATTAAAGACCTTGTTTTTGTACCATCACCACCAAAAACATTAGAAGAGCTCAGTGTACGCATCCATACTGCATTGGCGACCATTAACATAACGACGCTATAAAATGTGTGGGACGAGTTCGACTACCCCCCGGGCCCAGGGGTCACATATAGAACATTTATAGAGTGGGTAGAAAAATTTATGAGTTTCCGGTTATTTTCATGCATCACTCATATTTGTACGAGTAATACTTTTGAAGATATAGCGTTTTGAAAATGAATGGATCTTTTATAGTAGCCCTTTATAAAGAAGACATGACAAATTTCAGCATTGTAGCTGTCTGCCGCTTTGAGCTATCCGACTAACAGACCGGCCATAAGTCCAATAACGATTTTTTTAAATTTATATATATATATATAAACATAAACAAAAACAGAAACAAATGCAAAAACCAATTAAGAAATTAGTTTTTTAATCAAAATAACATTTTTACAGTCGATCTCATTTTGGTTAATTGTCTATTGTTTACTTTCTGATACTCGTAAAATGTGCCTGGGGCTTGACGGACAGTAGAGGCTTCTAAGACTCTTCACTTCCCACTCCTAGTAAATTACTTCCTCCACCCATACCGTTAATTGTCAACCACCTCAGCCGTGATCACGTCAGCACTTTTTAAACGATGGTTTGTGCCGCGTGCGTTTGCGTCTGTTTCCTTTGTCCCTTCTCTAGTGGACTACTGGGTGAGTTTTGACACTTTTTTCTTCTTTCTTGTTTTGCTTTGTTGGTTATGAGGTTGGGTTTCATATGTTTTACTTCAAATGGACCTGATCTTTTCATTATTTTTATTATTTCTATTTCTACTTTTTCAATTGGATTCTTATCTCTTAGCTTTGTTTGCTTATTTCAAATTATGATTTTGTTCGGTGTTCTGGGGAAACAAACTCTTTTTAGCATTATTGCTAAAGTTTGTGATTAGAAAACACCGAATTCATTGATATATACGCCCGTTCGGGATTTCCCTGGCTGATGACGCGTCCCGGACGTTGGCGATCTGTTCCCTTTTTTGTTGTTTTGGTTTTCATTTTTGACATGGTTTTGTTTGTTTTTGAGCAAATATATATATATATATATTTGCTCCGAGAGGTAGGTCTAAAATGTAGAGATGCATCTTAATTTCGAAGTCGAATCGTTTGTCGATTGCAATGCTGTGTCTTTATATATTAAAATAATAACAATAAAATAAAGAATTAAAAACTCGAAACTCTGCACACAATTTTTAATTACTGATGCCAATGTTCACAATCTGTGATGAATACTTGTGGTGGCTCTGGAAACGTTGTTCACTAGACCGACGTGCCGGCATCTTTCGCAGAACATTAATGATGCATGTGTCTACTAAAAGACTAGTAAATTTTCTTTTTAATTCAGTAACTATTAAATTTCTATGGACAGTCTCAAATAACAACTAAAATAATTTTTTAAAAAAATATTTTAGTTTTGTTGAAACACTTGCAATAACAACTAAAATAAAATTCAAAAAAATTAATTTTAGTTGCTATTTGAGACTGCAGTTTTAAATATATTTAAAAAGTGAAAAAAGTGAAGTAATTCATAAAATATGTGTGCATAACTTTGATCTGATTGTGTGTAGAATCACAAAAACTACTCGCAATTGAACAATACAAAATATATTTATTATTAGAGAGCTATGTGAAAATTCTGCTTAAGCCTCTGGCTCTACAAGTAAATTTGACTTCTTGCAAAGCAAATATAAAGAAAAAAATGCAAAAACTGATTAAATTAAAATATTTTCTTTTAAACCAAACAGTCAAGCGCAGATAAATAACAATTTTTTTTTTACATTTTACTGAAAATAAGCAAATTGCGGTTTTTAATGCACAAAGAAACTGACTTTTGAACTTACATAACAAACAAAAAATAAATAAATAAATAAAACGATAATTTGAATCAAAATTTTCAAAAAATAAAGCTTTTTTAAATATGGCGTAAATGTTTTGATAAAGCTTTGTTATTTTAGAAAAAAAATTCCAATTTTTTTTTTTTTTTACCGAAAAAAAAAAGAGATCAGATATGTTTCAAAGAAATCGAGATTTTCAATTATACAAGGAATCTCTACATATTATCCAAAAATTTCGATATTGCCTTACAATATATTGTGCTGTGATACATTTTCATTTCAGCCTTCATGTTAATAAACTTAATTTTGGGTAGCTCAACTATTTATTGGTAGAATAATTTACTTGATAAGATTTTTCTCTGGAACTGTAAAGTTTCTAACAAAAAAAATTCAACTAGATACATCAGGTTTAATTTATTAGAATTATCTTCGCGTACTCATAGGAATATTATATAAACAGATTCTGACAGCTCATGTTCGAAAACATATGCAGTGTCAAATTAACAAGAACTGTATTTTATTTTCAGTTTCTTGGCAAATGATTTTTTTCTCTTCACCATAGAGTTTGCCAGTGATTGATTTCCGAGCTTCTGATATCAGGAGCACTTGCTTCGGCTTCGTCGAGCGATTCAAAGCATCTTTTCAATCTACGTACTTTATCCCTGCCTTCTTCGCCTTCGAAAGTCAATGTGATGTACCAGTTTGTATAGAACTGCATTGTCTGCCTGTCTTTCTCGGAAAGCGTGGCCTCTCGAAGGCCCAGTTCAACCAAATTCCAGTTGTCTTCCAAGATAAATCCCTTCAGAAATTCAGGAAACCAATGACTAGAGGCAAGTTGCTTTCTGTCTTCGAGGTCTATATTTCTAAAAAGTACTTTGATAGTTTCTGTATCTTCGGGGTAGGAAAAATCGCGAAAAATAAAACTAAACTCCCGTATGAAACTTCTTCTGAAATCGCTGGGACTGCGCAGAAAAAATTTCTGGATCAAGTTTGGAAAATAGTAACCTGCACTTTTAATTTTTACACAAATTGCAGCTGTGAGAAGTTCATACTTGGTTTCTGGAAGAACAGTCCAGATAAAATCCGCAATCTCCAAGAAAATGTCTTGCCATGGCCAATCTAGCAAGCATATTAAAACTCCAACAGGGTGCTTCTTAAAAACTTGCATCTGCTCTTCGGAAGTCATCACGGATAGCAAATAACATAAGACACCACAAGGATTTTCCGTTGGAAAGTCGAAAGATACTCCGAACGAAGACTTTTTACATAGTATTTCTACAACATTACAGGCTGAGTTGATTACAGAACTGTCTCGCTCTTCGTAAGTAAGTTTTTGAAAAAAGTACTCAGTTAGTGCTCTGTTTCCCCTGTATGCTGATCTTTCAAAGGCATACTGACGAAAAGTGGTACAAGGATTAGATCTTGTAAGGATGTGATCCAGTTTAGATTCTTCTCCCTTAAGCACGTCAGCCCAATAAAATTCCATTTGCACTTCGAAGGCAGGCATGACGTATGGTTCGTCACGAAAACACGTCTTATAGTCTTCAGGGAGTTCTTCCCAAAGAACGGAAATGGAGTCTTCCAAGCAATACAAACAAGCTAATCTGTACCGTTTCCCAGGATCTAACATTTCGAGACTTACCAGCTTTTCCACTGTTTTTTGAAAGTCTATCTTGCCTGCATATGTCCAGCACAGTTGTTCTAATAAACGTATATCCAAATCTTCTCGTGAATCTCTTAAATGCTCATCCATAATCATTTCCCACTCTTGTATCTGTAAACCAATAGGTGTAACTGTATGCATCATCCGCTTCTTTAGCGATTCAGGTAGCACAAGTTTCGACACTTTGGTTTTGACCTTATTTTCAACAGTTACTCTCCATTCTTTACACTTTTTATATTGTCGAATTTGCAATGGTTCTCTATATGCATCGTCAGCAAGTTCCTTCACTCGTGAGTCCTTAATCGTAGCTAAAACATCGGCTTCATTCCACAAATTCACGACCACTCTCCTGAGAGCCATTTCCTCGAGTGATAATTTCAGCACGAAGCTGAGCTGCTTCTCCATTATAATCAGCAACGAAGCAATCGATGTGGTATTTTGAGAGATGAGCACGTGAAATTGATACCTGAAGCATTAGTAATCTAAAGCAACTTTTATTTTATGTACTAATTCAATGCTTATGCTTTGCTGTGCTAATTATGCTCTTATATTAAGTATGTTTCTGATCTTATAGCTTTTCACAATATGTTTCTTTTTATTGTACGTTCATTCGTAAGATAATGTGGCCGTTATAATACATTCAGGCTTTCCACAGTATACGTCACCGCTACTTCTTCGTTCAATATATGCAGAGGTTTTTTCTCCTGCTTATATTATTTACAACGAGGCCTTCATCTGTAATAAAAAGACACGGAATTATCTTCTACCCATGAATCATCACATTACATTAAAAAATGAAATGACACTTATCAAGATGGGAAGAATCCATAAAATATTCTATGCATATACAGTGTGGCCGTAATTGACACCGATCAAAGCGCGGTCCTGTTTTAACTTGACTATTGGGCATTTCGTCTGTTGGCTGTAAATTTATTTGTTATGCAGTCACAGCTGATAACGTTGTTAGATTTGAATGTAACTTGAAGTTATTAAAAACGACGCAGGTGTAAGGGTTATTACTTTTTGGTTCCGTTTAGTGATAGACGGTGATCGTTTTAATGGCTCAGTCTCTTGCAATGTTCAAATTTTTCCAACGGTTCTAGACAAACAAAAATCCATTCATAATGCCTCCCAAAACGCCGATAATAGAAAATTCCATATATAGGGGACTTTTAATTAACCTACAACTTTTAACTGAAATAACTCTTAAGTCGTTGCAGATGCATGTCGTTGCCTACAAACATTTTTTATGGAAAAGAACATTGAAAATGATTTTAATGCAGAATGTTTTCAAAGTGAGAACCGTAAGAGGTGATGCAATAGCGCAACCTAGTCACAAAGTTGTCAGTTACAAATTCAAGAGTTTTTTCTTTTAATGCTTGCAATGATTTTAATGCAGAATGTTTTCAAAGTGAGAACCGTAAGAGGTGATACAACAGCGCAACCTAGTTACAAATTCAAGAGTTTTTTCTTTTAATGCTTGCAATGATTTTAATGCAGAATGTTTTCAAAGTGAGAACCGGGTGAGGTGATACAACAGCGACAACCTAGTTACAAATTGGAGGTTTTTTTCTTTTAATGCTTGCAATGATTTTACAGAAGATAACAAAGTGAGAACTGTAAGAGGTGATACAACAGCGCAACTAGTTACAAATTTAAGAGTTTTCTATGCTTAGCAAGTAGTTTTAATGCAGAATGTTTTCGTTAGACCAAGTAAGAGGTGATACAACAGCGCAACCCAGTTTACAACAAGGTTTTTCTTTTAATGCTTGCAGATTTTAATGCAGACAATGTTTTCATGAGGAACCGTAAGGGTGATACGACAACAGCAAACCAGTTACAAATTCAAGAGTTTTCTTTAATGCCTCTACAATGAGTTTAATGCAGAATTGCTTTCAAAGTGAGAACATAGAGGGATCACAATAGCGCAACCTAGCTTATCACAATTAAGAGTTTTTTCTTCTTTAACAAGTTTACAAAGTGATTTTAATGCAAGAATGTTTCAAAGTGAGAACAAGGGTGATACAACAGCGCAACCCTAGTACTACAAGAATCTTAAAGTTTCTAATGCTTAATGGTGCATGATTTCAATGCAGAATGCTTTTCAAAGTGAGAACTGCAAGAGGGGATACAATAGCGCAACCTAGTCACAAAGTTATCAGTTACAAGTTCAAGAGTTTTTTTCTTTTAATGCTTGCAAATGAGTCAGTTATGGATTTTTTGAGGCTAATAAGGGCTGTCGGCTTCTTCTTGTACACCAAATCTTTCATATGATCCCAAAGAAGAAATCATATGGATTCAGATCTAGTGAAGAAGTTGGACAATGCAATGCACCATGATAACTGTTTGGGTATTGATAGATGATAACTCGGGTTCCAAACACTCTGTTAACTGTGTCAAACACGCTGTCTGTTCTATGGTGCGGCATTTACGCCACATAAATACCAATTTTTAACAATAAATATACGATCTTCGGTTGAATACGACACTTTGGGAGACATTTTAAAAATGGCGTGAAACTGATACGAAACAAATTCCTTTTACGCCCTCTACCACCGAATGCATTCGTGGCGCCATCTAGTGAGACTCTGAGAAGTTATTTCAGTTAAAGGTTGTAGGTTAATTAAAAGTCACCCTGTAATTTTAATTTCGTAAATACTGATAAAGGCAGAGGCTTTTGTAAATAATTCGCCTCCGGAAGAAAAATGACTAACCCTTTCAAGATGCGATGAAGAGCAGATCTTTGTTTCATTTTTTACTTTCTCATATACGAAGTATACAAAGAGAAAGTATTGTAATCGTCAAAAAATTCGAACTAGAGATTTTGACGAATCTCCACGTTTTATACCTCCCTGAGTCCGAAAAACACAATTTTGGAATTATGTCTGTCTGTCTGTGTGTGTATCTGTCTGTCTGTGAACACGATAACTCGAAAACTATTAGAGCTATGGGGATGAAATTTGGTATGTTGTCTTTACACATAATTTGTAGGTTTCTATGAAAGTTTGGACGAAATCCGTCAACGGGAAGTCTGTCTGTCTGTATGTCCGAAGTCATGTGAACACTATAACTCAAAAACTTGAATAGCTAGATGGATAAAATTTAGTACACTGTTTTATCATCATGAATGTAGGCCCGTATAAAATTTTGGGCCAAATACGTCAAAGGGTTGACTGTCTGTTGGCCTGTATAATCGCATACTTGTAAAAATTATATCTTCTCAACCCTTTGGCTTAGATAAATAAAAATTGGAATGATGGTAGCTAACATTAATTATATATCTGCGCCCAAATTTAGTTTCAATTGGTTAAGAAAAAGGCGTTCAAATTGCATAATTAATTTTTCTAATCCGATTCTCCATGCGCATGCGTAGCAATCTCTGTGCACGTGGATGGATTACGTCACTTTTTCCTTGTTTTACTTACGTAGTGGAAGCAATCTCTGCGCATACGCAAGATATTCTGCGGTAACGGAACGAGGTCATTTGCTCCTATTTTCCTCCGCACGCTGAGCTTGCATTGCTAGAGTTTGATAAAAAAAACAAATATTGCTAAGTTTTAATACATACGCATCTCTTGGAATATGATTCTTCACCTCAATATTTTACTATCACTATAATCTACAATGAAAAACTTTCTGATAGTCATTGCCGTCTGGGTTACAGTTGGTTCGAATTTTTTATCCACGCAGGGGGAAGGAAAATGAGAAGTGTTTGAGAAGTATACGAGAAAGTTTAGGGGAGGCCACTCCCGCTGGTTTTGGAATGAGAGAGGTATACTGTTCAGAGGACTTCTCTTTAAAACAGTTGTTTAAACCACAATTGCGAAGAATGGACCATCTCGTAACTCTCAGTTTTTAGTATTGCCCATTTAATTCCAGATTTGAAGATGAAGCGGATTGTTTATAGAAGGATTTTTTAGGTGGTGGTTTTTCTGTTTATGCTTAAGTCTAATATTGATTTTCTCATGGCGCATGGCGCGCAAATTGTTTTCTTAAATTATTCTTATTGTCGGTATTCTGTTTGTTTTAAAAAAAATTCTTTTGTGAATATTCCTTGTCTATTTCGTCTTCACTTGGGGTCTTTCGGGCTCTGAGAAGCTTTCGTACAGAAAAATATCCCAAATTTTTTTAGAATACATATCGAAAAGCCTGTAGCCCTTGAAGAAGAAGGCTGAATGGATTCCTTGTTTGAATTTCTTTGTCTTTTTACTACCTTTGAATGTTCTTTTGTCTTCCTTTGTTTTTTGTATGCAGCAGCATATTGCGCGCTACTAAAACATTGTATAATTTTGTAATATATTTTTAACCCTGCTGTTCTGTTTGGGTCTATTTGACCCGAAACGTTTTTCAACTTCTTATAAAGAAACTACAGTATGAAGATATTTTACAGACATTTTGTAACTTTTTACTTTCTCGTATACGAAGTATACAAAGAGAAAGTATTGTAATCGTCAAAAAATTCGAACTCGAGATTTTGACCAATCTCCACGTTTTAGACCTCCCTGAGTCCGAAAAACACAATTTTGGAATTATGTCTGTCTGTGAACACGATAACTCGAAAACCATTAAAGCTATGGGGATAAAATTTGGTATGTGGTCTTTAAACATAATTTGTAGGTTTCTTTCAAATTTTGGACAAAATCCGTCAAAGGGAAGTCTGTCTGTCTGTATGTTCGAGGTCATGCGAACGCTATAACTCAAAAACTTGAAAAGCCAGATGGATAAAATTTTATACACAGTTTTATCGTTATGAATGTAGGTCCGTATAAAATTTTGGGCCAAATCCGTCATAGGGTTGACTGTTTGTCGGTCCGTATAATTTACTTTTGAATAGAATCCGTTATCTCCACACGCATGCGTACTGGTTACCTCTGTTCCCGTAATACGGTCATCTTGGCTCACTGCCAAATTCTTCTCGAATAAAAGTCAATTAATTTTGGAGTGTTTTCTTTTAATTTTTCTTTCACGCCCAAACATTTTCAAGAGTTGCATATTTGATTGCGGTTAGTTTTATTTTGTATATTTCGTAATGCATTTTTTTCTGAGTGGATTTTGTAATATTTTTACTCTGACAGAACGAGAGTAGTTGTTAAAAGTAAAGTTATAAAGTAGTAAACCAAAATTAGTGTCAATTGATTCATCAGTTCTGTTTTTCATGCTTTAATTTCTTAAGCACTCTGCCAATGTGCATGATATTTTCAACTACAACTATCGGTAGTAAATTTGTAACAATCAGATCGGAGATATTGCTGGCAAGCTAAAGGTCTGCTTAGATGTGTGCAAATCTTTTAGTAACTTACATTAGATAATTGAAATTTGGTATGTGGCCTTCTAATTTATCCACGCGGTGGGAGGGGAAACAGCACCTTTTTGGGAAAGTATACGAGAAAGTTTAGGGGAGGCCACTCCCGTTGGTTTAGTGAGGATGATATATTTATTTATCTGAAAAGGATTTTCTTTTATTTATATATTCTCTGTCTATTTTTTGAAATTGTATTAATGTATCGTTCTGGTCAATATGACCCGATTATGTTTTTCCTTAAGTGTGCGTAAAAACTGGCATAATATATTATTGCTTCAACAGGAAACGACTTAAATAAATTCCTGAAAAGTAATTTAAAGTATTTTGCGTAAACAGACAAGTTCAGTCAAGGTCAGAGAGAGCTATAACTGGGTCACGTGATACGGGATCTCCAGTAAGGTTGTAGGGTGCAGTATCAAATAAGTTCACCTGTTGTGAGTTTTATGAGAACAAAACATACATACAGAAATATCAATAACTCTTGACACTGTAATGACGCGAAACCAATAAATAATAGCAATTCACAGATATTTCAGTGCAACTGAAATAGCTCATCTTTTGGAAACACCTCAAAGTGGAATAAGTTTCTAAACATGAAAATTATACAAGTGAGGAAAGTGAAACTTATGGTTTCGAAAACAGTATTGTTACTCAGACTTTTTTATCATTTTCAATTCAAGCATCAAAATACAGACTGGTCAATAGCTTCACGTTCTGTCTGCTGGAATTCTGCTAATTTTATAAAAACTGCTATCCAAGCGTAACTACGTACCGTAGTTACAAGCGTACTCGTAGATATTCAACATCACGAATAAGGGTTGTTAAAAAGTGCATTTGAAACTGTGTTCAGGTCTACAATTCAGAATGATATCATCAAAAATATCAATTATTGAATTCGTAAAGGTATATGGAAAATAATAGATCAATGTTCTTATAACAAAATGTTTTGAAATGATATTAGAGTACATTTGAAACTGTGTTCAGGTCTACAATCCAGAATGATATCATCACAAATATCAATTATTGAATTCGAAA
>BGPR01021945.1:0-25902 GCA_013235015.1 Araneus ventricosus
CGAAAACTGCGTATAAATTCCAACGGTTTTCTTCGACGGTTTTGAAAAGATACCTGACGACTTTTAAATCACTTCCTAGATCCCAGCTACTGAAAACCGAGAGGTTACAGGTCTAAGCTAAAAATTGTGGTGGATTTTTATCTGAACACATACCAAATATAATCACGAAATGTAATATAGAGATCATTTTGCATATCCTTTTAAGAAATCTGAAGTGAGATTCATTAAAAGTCCGGCTACTATAAATTATTAGCTTATAAGAATTGAGAATCCTTTTGGAAATATCACTTCACCTTGGATGAAGTAGTAAGAAAAATAACATTTCATTGAATTTAAATTCTAGATTATCGAAAGTTTCTACACTTCCTCAAAATGATTCACTGTCTTCTGACACAAAATTGATGTGATATGTTGTCGGAAGCAGGATCACCATGCGTCTTTTAAATTATTTATTTCTCACATGAAGACACATAACAAGCTGACATCACATACACACATTACAAACATGCAAAACGCATCAATTAATATAAATCGATGAAACATTGTTAGAAAAACTTCAATCGTGGCAGGGTGAAATTTCGCTTCCGTCACCCAGCGTCGGTCTCACCCCACATCCCGTCTTTCCAGCCTGTCTGCCAGGGGGTGGGAGGTTGTCAACAGCGCACCCCCGAAGTTGGAAATAGGGTACTCCCTGTAACAGTTATATAATTATCAAAATTTACCAAAGATATTAACAATCTATAAATAAGCAAAAAATTAATTAAAACTAATTAAAAAACTTTAGTATTATATAGAATGCATATGCAACTATTTCTGTTTATAATATAGAATAATGATAGATATACTAGGGCAATTAACAGAAGTAGAGGATTTAAATAAAATGATATATCGTAATAGTATCAGTGATTAGACAACAAAAGAATTACAACACCATCATTTAAAACACATAAAAATAGATAAATCACATAAAATAGAATTTAGAAATGTAAAAGGATTATCTAAATGGAAGGTATGAAGCAATTCTTTTCGATTTTGTTTAGATTTTGCCCCTGATTTTTCAAAATGTTTCTTCTTTTTTGTTGGGTTGGACAAAATTCAGGCCACAAAGGTACACTTTTCATTTATAAATCTTTACCCTGACAGAAAATTTTGTCCATTTGTAGTCCCTATGGCTAGTGGCCTTCTTTTCGTAGCTACAAATATCTTTCCATTCCTTCCATTTGAATAATCTCTTTTTTACATTCTAAATTCTATTTGCGTGCTTTCTTTAAATAATTGTCGTAAATTCTTTTGTTACGCAATCACTTGATGCTGCTGTTGGGTGTTGAGCACTCAAAAAGGTGCATTATTACCGTTTTTCGTTTAAATCTTCTGTTTCATTCATACTTACATTTTAATTCTATATGTCTATCATACTCCCTGTAAGTTCGGCTGGCATCTTATCAAAGGCCGCACAGATTTTGGAGTGCAGAAAAGATGTTACAAGGCCAACCTTCGCAAAAAAACAAGATTGCATTTACATATCCACACTATATCTTGAGACCATTTAATTTAAGACTAATGTGAGAATTTAAAAGTAAATTAAAATTACTTGATGCTGTTGCGTTGAGCAACAAGATGGGGATGAAATATATATCCACTATACCAGAGACCATTTAATCACATTCTAATGTAGAATTTAAGTAAATTAAAATTACTTGGATGCTGCTATAGTGCTGAGCACGCAACAGCAGATGCAATGATGAATATATATCCACGTTATACTCAGAGAATATTTTAATTTACATCTAATGTGTGAGAATTTAAAAGCAAATTAAAATTCTGATGCTGCTGCGTTGGAGCACATGAAAATAAGATGCAATGATGAAATATATATTCACACTATACTCAGAGACCATTTAATTTACATTTAATGTGAGAATTTAAAAGTAAATTAAAATTCATTACTTGATGCTGAGCAAACAAGATGCAATGATGAAATATATCCACATCTATACCAGAGACCATTTAGACCTATACATTCTAATGTGAGAATTAAAAGTAAATTAAAATTACTTGATGCTACACAGTTGAGCACGCAACAAGATGCAATGATGAAATATATATCCATGCTATACCTCAGAGACCATTTAATTTTACATTCTAATGAGAATTTAAAAGTAAATTAAAATTACTTGATGCTGTTGGGTGCTGAGCACAAGTAAATGATGAAATATATATCCACGCTATACTCTCAGAGACCATTTCTAATTTACATTCTTAATGAGAATTTAAAAGTAAATTAAAATTAATTTGATGCTGCTAAGTTGGAGTACGCAACAAGATGCAATGATGAAATATATATCCACATCATACCAGAGCACTCATTTAATTTCATCTCACGTGAGAATTTGCGCAAATTAAAATTCACTCTTGATGCTGTTGCAAGAGCAATGCAACAAGATGCAAATGATGAAATATATATCCACACTATACTCAGAGACTCATTTAATTTACATCTCAATGTGAGAATTTAAAAGCAAATTAAATTCATTTGGATGTTGCGTTGAGCACACAAATAAGATGCAATGATGAACATATATCCACATCATACCTCAGAGACCATTTTACATTCTAATGTGAGAATTTAAAAAAAGTAAATTAAATTACTGATGCTGCTAGTGCTGAGCACGCAACAAGATGCAATGATGAAATATATAACCACACTATACTCAGAGACCATTTAATTTACATTCTAATGTGAGAATTCTTAAATTAAAATTACTTGATGCTGTTGGGTGTTGAGCACGTACCAAGATGCAATGATGAAATATATATCCACACTATATCAGAGACCATTTAATTTACATTCTAATGTGAGAATTTAAAAGCAAATTAAAATTACTTGATATGGTGTTGAGCACGCAAATGATGCAATGATGAACTAATGCTATACTCAGAGACCATTTAATTTACATTTAATGTGAGAATTTAAAAAGTAAATTAAAATTATTTTCGTTGGGTGTTGAGCACGCAACAAGATGCAATGATGAAATATAAGTATCCACGCTATACCAGAGACCATTTAATTTACATTCTTAATGTGAGAATTTAAAGTAAATTGTACCATTGATGCTGTTGCGTTGAGCACGCAAATGCGATGCAATGAGGAAATATATACGCTATACTCAGAGACCATTTAATTTACATTCTAATCACGCTAAATTCGAATTGGAGCGATTTCTGACTCCAAAAGGGAGCGAATGTAAAAAATTCCTGCCTTCCGATCTTTTAGTACAGAAAACGCTCCTTAAAACACTGTTAGTGAAAAAACCAGCTCTGACTAAGTTTATCAAGCAATAAGAAACTGGTACGATCTGAAAAACGACTATTCCGTTCTCTTCTGAGGAGCGGTATTTAATTTCAATTTTCGACGCTAGGTATCCGAAAATCATTGGTTAATAATCATCACGTGACGACTTGGCGCCTTTCCGTATCTGCTGGCTGACAAGATTGGTATATTTTTTTTTTTATTTTAGCCGGCCATGTTAGTGGGAGAATTGAATTGTATTAAAGAATATTAATATTTGCTATTTACATTAATCAGGGAGATACAGTATGGGGATAGGTCTGGTCTGTGATTTTCTGTATGAGCTAGAACTTGAATTTATTCATCCATTGAGACTTGAACAAGTGGACAAGAAACAACAACAAATAGATTCACAGTATTATGAGTTAAGAATAAATTCCAAAATTGCTCTTAATTCTCATAGTCGGAATCTGTCTGATATTTTTAGATGACTGATATTACATTTATGACATTCTGCAAAAAACTTCGTTAAATAACCTAATTCCATTCTGAACATATCCCTCGATATATGTTTCTACTTGAATGTAATTGAAAATTTTATATTTAAAAATAATTTAGGGATATCTTCATCCTGAATACATTATTTAATGACACTTTATAATTTAGAAAATATATATCATTAAAGATTATCCATTAGAAAGTTCAGGAAGAAATTTAATATGATTTAATTTCATCCACTATCATATTAATCACACTTATTATTTTAATGAAGGTGTATGTACCCTGGTTTCAGCAGTGAATGCATGTTTTAATGTTTAAGTTAATTGTAGCAGTAATAGATAAAAGAATTTTAAAAAAAACTTAAAAGTCCTTAACAATAAAAATAAAATTGATAGTGAAATGAAATGTATAGTGTTTATTACTAATATTTTAATATTTTGGTACATTGCTTCAATACTATAAAGTACCAGTTTCCCATAAATATATTTTTTATTTATGTGTTTTATTTTTATTTGGGGAGAAAATTGCAGACTAATTTGCTTAACGCCAAAATGCTTGTGTTTACTGGGACTATTCTAATGACAGTTTAGTTATCTAAATTATATATTTACATATAATATAATTACATATATCTATGTAGATTTTACTTTCCATTGATATCAAAATTCTATGTTTTAAAAGTTTTGTCTCCTATTGAGGTGTACCAGTTACCTAACTTGATCAAGTCATTTATAAGCATAAAACTAGTTTTATTATTATACTGGGATGAGTGTTTTGCCTAATTTTTCCACCATTAGAATATGGAGTGGTAGATTATTTTGGGTACAATTAGCTTTTCCATTTCGCATCTTCATATATGTAGTGTACTTACATGCTGAACTCGGTGCTGTAGGGTAAATATCTTTTATCTTTAAGAAATTTGATTTTTTTTTAAATTTTTTGATAGATTGTGCCTCTTTAATCATCGACACCGATTATCTCGTAAATACCTGGATATCCTCTTCTGAAATGCCAAAGTTGTGGCAGATAGATTCTTGGAAGTGATGGTAAGACTGAATAAATAAAATTGATTTTTTTCATTGTAGAATAGTACGAATTTTCTTTAGAAAGCTATATAATATACAACTGCTTTAATAAATATCATGGTTTTTCATGAAATATAACTGCGTCTGAGGAACTAATTAAAAAGTATATGTTTAGGAAGCATCTATTTAATATAGCTGAAAATGTTTAACTTATAATTAAAATTATACGCAATTCTTTTATGAATATTTTATTTCTCCATTCATAAAGAGTTAACTGCTGTTTTAGTTTAAAATTTTTTTATGCCATTGCTTGTTTACTAACTAAAGAATCTTTACTGTAGTTTCTTATATGTTATTCATACTTGGAAGATTAATACTGAGATCATACTATAGTTTAATTGCTATGCTTTGCTTTGTCTGTTTACAGAGATCCTATGATATAGGATGATGTTCCAGCTTTGGCCACCTTAAATAGAAAATTTGAAATGGAAGTTTCTCATGATGTCTGTTTAAAGCATACAAATCATAATACTTATACTATTCTTTTAGCAAATTCTATTTGCTATATAAAATTTTCTGAAGAATATTTTAGATTTAGAGTTATGAATTTTAAAATAAATTAACCCACCCCAACCAGTTTTGGCCACACTAATATTATATTTGTAATAGACATTTTAATGAATTTTAAGTAAAAAATAAATTTTTATGCAGTATATATTTTGCTAAAATATGAAAACAAAACGTAGATTGCAAAAGCATAGATTTTTTTTTAAACTTCAAAACTACTACTTCCAAAAAAAACAAAAAAGTTAAATATTGTATAAAAAATTGCAAATATGTAAAAGGGGAAACAATGGATGTGTCCTTAAGTGTTAAAAATGAAAACAATTATATTAGAAATAAAAGGGGAGAAAACAGAATTCCAATTTTTTCAAAAAGTTGTTCAAAAACCCTTTTACTATTCTGTATGTGTAAGAATAATTTAACCACTAGTTTGTTATTATTATTATTTACAGTAAATTTAACTCTAATTGTTTACATGGGAAACAAAACTAATTGTTAAAAAAAAATCTGTTTGATGATGTCCTTCATTATCTTGCAGAAATTTTTCAAGAATAAATAATTTATTTGCAGGTTTCAGGAGGATCAAAGGCTTCATTATGCATCCAGGGAACTACTTGCAAAAAAATACTAACTTATATGTTTACTAGTCAGGAATGTGGTTGTTTTAAAAAAAACCATCTGATTAGAAATTGAAATGTTATATTTGTTTGTAAGTGAGAATTATGTGATATATTTATATGAATTTTACCAAAATATAATTGTAGGTATTTTATATTACAGAAGCATCAGTTTTATTGAAGATTGTGTTGGAAAAGAGTTCAAAATGCACATCACATGTAATAAAAACGAAAGAGAGTTTTATTATTGGAAAATTTGTTTTGCATGAGTCTAGCAGAAAGAAAAATACATGGAAATGGTATTATCTTTTTATAATTTTATCATCAAATGAGTTGGGGGGGTAACTTTATGTGTTTATTTTATGATTTTGTTCATTGTAAATAATCCGAATTTTGTTTTCGGAGGAGAACTGAAATTTGTATAACAGGTAGGAATATTCTGCGTAGAAAAAATTGCACCCATTGTTCACAAACAGTGAATTAATTTTAGTTAGAATTTTGCCTAAAAATGGAAAATTGAAGTAAATATTAGAATTGGTTTTTTATGTGTGCAATGTATTTAA
Organism: Araneus ventricosus; assembly: GCA_013235015.1. Lineage (NCBI taxonomy): Eukaryota > Metazoa > Arthropoda > Arachnida > Araneae > Araneidae > Araneus > Araneus ventricosus. The sequence goes on from BGPR01021945.1 coordinate 6,560, forward strand.
ATAAACAAATATTGTAAGCCTTTTCAATTCCTTTGTGCCGTAAGTAATGATTCCAGCAACTGGAGCATAAACATAGTACAGCACCAGACACCACCTTAGGCATAACCTGCAGACAACATGTAATACTTTTGCTTTCAAGGTGTGTAATCGTAAGAGAAGTTTTAAGCAATATGATGATTTATTTATACCAGAATTTAAAACTGCCTTTACAATTAATAACATTTATACACTCTAGTTGGTTACATTTTGCTTCCATGTAAATATAGTATAATTTTAAATTTAATTGTAAAACATTTAAGTATATTCTTTTCTTCAAATTTATTTGCTTTTAAATCTATGTGCAGTTCTGATTTCAATTGGGTACCTATTATAATGAGTTTTTATTCTGTAATTTATCATCAGTTCGATCTTTTTCGTAAGCTTTTTCTGATTTTCATCTTGGTTGTTATTGTAGAAAGTGTAATATTGGTTGTACTAAAGGAATTTGATGTAAAATGTATTTTTATGTTGTAATAAAAGTATGTTTGTGTTGCTGCTATTTGTTACTTGAGTTATTATTCATAAATTAGTATCTATGTGCAGTATTATTTGTAATAAAATGAATAAAAAAAATTATATTTTATTTATAAAAGCATGTTTTGATTAGAGCAATTAATTCTTATGATTTGTTAAAGAATAAAGATTTGAAGTAATATTTGGTAGTTTTCTTGTTTAAATCTTTGCAAAAATATATATTATTAGGTAATGTATAATTATACTATTTTTACATTTATGTCTAAGATTCATTCTGGTACTCATGCAAAGAGCAATCAATTAGTTATTGACTGAAGTTTTGGAGAAAGATCATTATAACCTTACTGTTAATATAACTTAACTTGCGTTGCAAAGAGTAAATGTTTCTAGAATTCTATGTAGTTTTAGAACAGTATTTTGTTAAATTTCAGTATTCTTTTATAAAAAATGTGTATTATACTGTTTCAATAGATTTTTTTAGGATATTCATTCCATTTTTTTAAAAATTAAATTTCATAAAATATTTTTTCATTTTAAATAACTGTTTTAATGGTTAATAAATACATACAGTGATTATGAGTTGGGAGAAAGCCAGAAACTAATATAATTAGTAGCCTTTGCATCGAGGAAATTTTTCCCAGTTTCTCACCTCCCTGTATTATATATTTGGGCTGACTCTGGTCTGTCAAGACTTTACTAGTCAGTGCAAATTCAGGCCAATTAATATTTTCTAAAAATTATAATTTTAAAAGAATAAGTAAAAATTCATGCAAATAACTGGTGTGTTTAGATGTTCTTAAAGGATAAATGGAAAATAAAGTCGTATCATTAGAGGAATATGAAAATATGTATTTAGAGAAATGCAGATTTAGTAATGCAAAGTTAAATCTTCAAAGTAGATATTGGTCAAGTTTAATGATTTTTTGTGAAAATTGCTAAATAACTGCAAATTGAATTGAAGATAAAATGCAAATTTGCACAGGATATTTAAAGAAAAAATAAAAAGAATTTTGGTTATTTTATTAAATTAAATTGAAGAAAAATGCAGTTTTTTCTGTATTCAAAATCGCAGAATATTTAGAGTAATAAGACATTTTTTGCAGATTACATTGAAGAAAAAATACAGTTTTTTTGCTGTCTTGCTGCAAATCTGCAGAATATTTAGAGAAAAATATAAAAAATTTATGTCATTAAATTGAAGAAAATGCAGATTTCTTCTACCTTCAAAAAAAATCTAAGAAGAAAATGAGAAAATATAAGAAAATTTTCTGTGATTAAATTGAAGAAAACTGCAGATTTTTTTATCTTCAAAAAATATGCAGAAAACTTAAGAAAACCTCAAAAAAATCCCGCAGATTTTTTTTTAGCTGGGTTATTAAAAATTATTTGTCCAAAGTAGTTTACACCCTTTCCATTATAGAAATTTGTTGTACTTGCAGAATAATGCAGGTATTAAAAGAAGCACCCCCCCCCCCCTAAATTGTTTCTTACTAGTTTTAAAATAGCAGAAGGATGAAACTAGGGTAAAGCACCGTTTATGTTGGTTAAAAAGATTTAAGGATAAAATAATAAGCGGTATTTTACCATCTCAAGGCATATTTATTCATAATGCTCTTTATAATAAATTAAACTGTCCTTACCATTGTTTAAAAAAAAAAATGTTTTCCTTTAAAACGTCCAGAAATGTTGAATAATTAATTAATCAATATTAAAAGTATTTTAAAAAAAGCGTTTTAAACGCTCTGAATAAGTTTACAAACTGATCAAAAGAAGCGCAATCAATAAAAACATTTCAAAAAAAGAGCGTTTTTCTTTCAACGCTCTAAAATAAATTAATAAAAAAGGATCGAAATGTGAGTATTGAAAAACATTAACAAAAAAAGAGCGTTTTCCTCAACGCTCCCTTAACATTAAAAAAGATCAACAAAGCTGAACACAGTTTAAAATATTGCTCAAAAGGAGCATTTTAACACGCCCTTTAATATTAAACTAATGGAAAAGGAGCGAACTGTTCATCACAAAAGAGCGAAATTGCCTGAATATTTTGCCCGCGGAAGGGGATTGTAAAACGCTCCAAAAGGACGTGATGGTCTTTCAAGTACGGAAGGGGAGCGAATTTCGCTCGTTTGGTTTAAGCGTGATGTGAGAATTTAAAAGTAAATTAAATGATTTTGATGCTAAGTGTTGAGGGACGCAACAAGATGCAATGATGAAATATATATCCACATTCATAATCAGAGACCATTTAATTTACATCGTGAGAGAATTTAAAGCAAATTAAAATTATTTGAGTTATGTTGGAGCACGCAACAAGATGCAATGATGAAATATATATATCCACACTATACTCAGAGACCACGAATTTACATTCTAATGTGAGAATTTAAAAGTAAATTAAAATTATTTGATGCTGTTAAAGTTGAGCACGCAACAAGATGCAATGATGAAATATATATCCACTATACTCAGAGACTATTTAATCTATATCTCTAATGTGAGAATCTCTAAAAAGTAAATTAAAAATTGATTTGATGCTGCGTTGAGCACGCAACAAGATGCAATGATGAAATATATATCCACACTATAATTACGAATTTATCTAATGAGAATTTAAAAGTAAATTAATGATGTTGCTTTTGGTGTTGAGCACGTACAGATGCAAATGATGAAATATATATCTAATAATTATACTCAGAGACCATTTAATCTATCTAATGTGAGAATTTAAAAGTAAAATATTTTCCATATTTTCCAGATAATACTAATTGCCGAAAGAGCTTCTAAGGTTTTAAAGTGCCTCCTTACTTCCTTTAACTTTATCAATACGGGGACCGTCCCATACGCTCTGCCAAAGACGATAGCCGTCCGAATGTCACTTGAAATTTTCACCCTTTCATTAGGGTGTGATTGTTTCTACACGGCGGCGCGTGCTTTCTTTCTTGTGAGAGTGGCTCCGCCCAGATGTATAAAGTGGTTTTCTTACACCCGACCAATGCCAGCGTCAGGTGTGGTTTTGGAGGGGAAAGTGAATTTTTCATCTTGATAAAGAATCTCGATGTTCGCATTTTGAGTAGTGGTCCTTTATTTAAATACCTTTAGGACCAGAGGATTAAAAGTCCTCGTCCTTTCTGGTCCACGAGCCGCTTGACATACCTTCTTTGGCAATGTAAACGAAGTCTTTCCCATATTATAATGCCTAGAAAAAATAACTGCAATTTACTCCTCCAAAGCACTTTGATGAACCAATGAAAATCCGAGTGTATAAATGGTTTGACGAAAGTCGAAAGTTGTAATTTCTTGAGACCAATCATACGTCAACTAGGCCACAGAAGTAAACTCCCAAAATGTGATATTATATCTTAAGACGGTTGTGCATCAATATTCTTATGATATTGAATATGAATTTAACACAGAATATCGAAAAGAAATTCTTGATGGTAAACCTGAGCTTACGGTGCGCACCTGTTTCGCCAATTTTTCTTGGCGCAATTTGTCCAAACAATTGTTTTGGATATGCAGTGCGCTTTTTATTGCTCTCTTGCTCATGCGTTACCTGAAAAGAAGAGATTGAGCACGCAATGCAATTTTTTAAATTAAAAAAAAATCAGCGGCTTCGCTTTTAGCATAGCAGGACACTAGTAGCTACACTTTTTCATTGAATGCTAGGAATATAGGTTGTTTAAAAAATTCCGAAAACGAGAATTCCCGCGCGCAAGACCTGCGGAATTTCAAGCGTGTACCGGGGAAATGTTTTTAACTTTAGAAAACATCAGCGGCTTCGCTTTCAGCATAGTGGAATACACGTACCCTCGCTTGTTCATTGAAACGAAACACACAGAATAACATACACAGTACTAAACCGATATTCAAGTCAAAGAATTCCAAACAAAGTTTTATTTAAATTCGAATAAATCGACCGATCACATCGAAGAGATGAACAAAACAGACAAATCGAAACGAGGCGGAATATAGCGTGATGTGCAAAACACGGATAAAAGATTATTCCGCATGCGCGTATGTCATGCTGTTAAAAAAAACATCATTGGTAAGTAACCAAAAAAAAATGTTCCTTCATCTCCGTTCTGGCGGCAAGAGTTCACGATCCTAAGAGGAACAAATAAATCACACCGATTAACCTCTACCTCTCAATGATTCACTTTCTTCTGAAGGCGAAACCTTCTCAAAAAGAAAATTGTATTTGCATTCTCCACACCATATTCAGAGACCATTTGATTCACGTTCCAATATCACAATTTAAAAGTAAATTAATATAAATTTTTTGATGCACTCATGCCATTTTCCATATTTTGCGGAGATTATTAAGCACCGAAAGAAACGGAAGCTAAAAAAGATGGATAAGCACTGAAAAACTTCGGAAGTTTGTTAATGCCCGTTATTTTTATGCTTCTGAGATTTTGAAGTGACGCCTTTTTTCTTCTTTTAAAAGTCCTCGTCCTTTCGGTCCGCGAGCCGTCACTTCTTCTGACAAGCCGTCTTTCGACGTGTAAACGCTAAATAATAGATGCCCTCTGAGAATTGCTTGTCAGCGACAATTTTTTTCTCTCTCCCTTCAGCGGGGAGAAAGTTTCTCCCTCCGCTATGAGAAACTTATTAAATGTGTCCTCTCGTCTGAGACAGAACGAGAAATAAATAAAAACGAGGAGTCGTTGACCTTCTGGGTAGAGAAATTATTCTTGTAAACAATTTCTGAGTAAAACTGCATTTCTCTTGTTCTTTGCATAATTGTGAGTTTCTCTTGAATTTCTAATATTTTGAAGTTTTTTTAGTGTTGTGTCAGGATCACAACACTAAAAAAAGCGGTTGAAGGTGGTTAATAAATCCTACGAAAACGTTTTTACTGCTCATAAGTCTGAAATAAATATCTCTGAATCGTTCAAATGAATATATGAAATAAGTTGAAGTTTTAAAATGAGTTTTAACTCTACTTCTCGTTTTAAAAAAATCAAACATAAGTGTCATCATGCTTTCAAGCAATTCCTTTCGTGATTATAGAAATATCGTATATTTCTGACCACTTAGCCTCGGCAGAAATGAGACAAGAATGTCAAGAAACTATTAAAGAGGATGGCCTAACCTTCAAATAGTTAATTATTTAATCAACAATTATTATTTATCTCTATTTCTCACCACTTAGCCTCGGCAAAAAAAGAGACAAGAACTTCCGGAAACTATTAAAGAAGATGGCCTAACTTCAAATAGTTAGATATTTCATCAGAAATTATTATTTACCTCTATTTATGACCACTTAGCCTCGGCAAAAAAGAGACAAGAACGTCATGAAACTATTCAAGAAGATGGTCCAACCTTCAAATAGTTAATTATTTCATCAGCAATTATTATTTAGCTCTATTTCTGACCACTTTGCCTCGGCAAAAAAGAGACAAGAACGTCAAGAAACTATTAAAGAAGATGGCCTAACCTTCAAATAGTTCATTATTTCATCAGCAATTATTATTTGTCTCATGTTATTAAAATTTCAATGAGTTTAAATTTATTATTTTGTAGGTTTGTGTAAGTTTTTAATCTACTGATTTTGTTTCATTCGTTTCGAAATTTTACAAGCAAATAATGGATGTAAGATTTCGTTTCTCAACCATACTGAGATTGTAATTTAATTATTTTTCAGATTTTGGTCTTATATTAAAAACCTCTAATGGATTGAATATATTTCCATTCTAACATTGTTTTAACCACTGAATTTTTTAACTCAAAAATTCAATGCAAACTATACACTGGTTATTCAAGTTATTCAAAATAAAACATATTCTTAAAAATATGCACAAAAACTTCAAGGAAATCTAATCTGATTTCTTATACGTGCGTTCTTTAAAGATTGCAATATAAAATATTATACAACTGGGAAGACCTCTCGGAACAATAAGACTTACAAAGTTACAATACAGAAAAATTAGATCTTCTATAAACGTCTAGGGTAAAAAAAAATCGAAGAATACAAATTTCGGAAAATTAGTCAAAATTTCATGAATTTTCAGGCCCTGCATAAATTTTCATGCAAATACCAATTGAATTAAATTCAGTTGTAATACTTTGTATGTTTTGTATTGTTTCTGAAATCAAAGGAAGAAAAATATGTCTTCAACTTGTGTTGCTCCTGCTACGAAGCTGATTATAAAAGATTTGATAGAATTCATTCTAATCAATAGATAATTTTAATTTATTTATAAACATAAGACGTTTTTCATGAACTTTCTTGCAAAAGAGGAAAAATAAATATTTCTGAAGAATACAATGAAAACTTTTCAATGCACTGCAGGTAATTTAAATCATGTGTTAAAATAAAGCACATCTCAGTTAATCGGCATCATTTTTATCCTTAAATGGTCTCAATGTTTCTCACAGGTATAAAATCTGTATGTTCATCCTTAAATGGTCGCAATGTATCTCACAGGTATAAAATCTGCATGTTCATCCTTAAATGGTCGCAATGTATCTCACAGGTATAAAATCTGTATGTTCATCCTTAAATGGTAACAATGTTTCTCACAGGTATAAAATCTGTATGTTCATCCTTAAATGGTCGCAATGTTTTGTTTCTCACAGGTATAAAATCTATATGTTCATTCAGCTTTGATAACGTTCTTTTATAACCGTAATAATTAATCCAAATTCCAATGCCTTGAAAAAGAGCTAGCAGATGATGCGTGTCTACTAGATATTGAGACTAACGGAGGGTTGAGTAAGAACACTGCATGCTCTAAATTCATATTTCTTCATGCATGACTCAAACTAAACAACTGAAAGTGAAGCAAATTCATGGTTGTTAGACTGGCTTTGAAAACTAGTCCATAAGCAATGGCATATTCAGATAACTTTACATAAAATTTAACATTCAAACATAAGATTCTTTAAATGCTCTGTGAATGGTAATGAAAACCATTTAGTTCTTCGACGCCCCAAGTTTCAAACAAAGGACTTAAAAGTTTCTAAACAAGTTGCAGGAAACAAATATTAGGTTTCTAACAAACTTAAGTCAACATAGAATTTTTAACGTAAGAAAATTTGCCTTTTATTCTCTGAATCATTTTTTAAATTTATTTGATGGTAACAAAATTAGCATGAAAGATTTGAATTAGGAACTATCAAACTTTTTGATGACAACAATAGCTAAAATTAGTTTCCCCAAAGGAAATCGCCTTATATGCCATGGCCCTTTTTTTCTGTAAATAAATGCAAGAAAAGAGAGCTAATTCACTGTTTTGTTCCGATCGTTACATTGACGATGATGTTTACCATCGGGCTAAATTTAGAAAGCGTAAAAAAAGTCTTCCTGGGCTAAAAATAGAAACTGCAGAGCTTTGATTTACTTAATTACAAGAAACTTTTTTCCTCCATTCACTCGTAAGGATTCTCTCAGCACGTCTGATGGCGGCCGAGATCAATGAAATGTCATTGGAACAATTCACTTCTGCGAATCGGAAATACAGAAAAAAGGGTGCTTCGCAAATTGAACTCGTTGCTCATATTGCAATTTTGAGGAACAAATAGAATTGTCAATTATTAAGGGACAGATGCCTTATTTAGACCAACGAAACATCTATTAATGTACAAGGATCAGAAGTAATTTTATTAAAAATTTAGTAGTAGAATTTCTTTCCAGTTTGTTATCTTCAAGATAATATAATTAGCTTCTCAATAAATACACTTTAAAGTAGTAAAATTGTGTCATTGAATCAAATTTGTGTCAAAGAATAAATTGAGAAATTTCCAAAATGGGAACACCGATTTCTTGAAGCACAATTAAAGGAAAATAATTTTTTAATTCCAAAATTCACACCGACATTCACTGTATGAACCCAAATATGACACTTTATTCACTGTATACTTCCTTTGTTTCCTTACATATGGTGTTATGATTAAAAACTATCTGAAGTGTGTGTGTGTGTGTGCGTGTGTGTGTGTGTCTCTCTGTGTGTGTCTCTCTCTCTCTCTGTCTCTCTCTCTGTGTCTCTCTCTGTGTGTGTCTCTCTCTCTATGTGTGTGTCTCTCTCTCTGTCTCTCTCTCTCTCTCTGTGTGTGTGTGTGTGTGTGTAACACACTCTTTTCAGCTATATTTATTAATGTAATGTTTATGATTACGTTTGACATTTCAGAAGTGATACATTTACATCACAAGAATTACTGCCATTTTTTATTCAACTTGAAATTTTCAGCTAAATTTTTTTTCTCAATATTATTACCAAAAATTCCCATTTTCTCTTCCCTCTAAGATAATTTTTACTACTTTATAGCTTTTATCAAGAAATAAACATTTTTTATACATCTTTGTATTCTATAAAGAAATCCAAAATGATTGAAAGATGCATGTAGTGACTTCCTCTTAATTTTTTCGGACATGTTTTATGAAAATCAATGTCAAGAAAACTATGCAATTATAGAATGCAAACGTTTTGTGGTTGATAAACCTATAACTATATTATAGAATGCAAGTGTTTTGTGGTTAATAAACCTATAACTATCATACAGTAGCAGAATAACTTTCAAAAATTTGCTTACATAAGTTTGACCGCGGTGTCATGGGTTATCTGCGTTCTGTGCGCTGCATCGAAAGCACGAGCTACATGACGGGTGGTACCACTCCCAGCCAACAAAATAATGAAAACTTTTTGTTCCTTCGTTAGCGGCGTCTCTTTTCAATTGGTTCACTTCCCTCAAAACGAAAAAGAAATTAGTCACCGCTTTCACCCTTTGTATGGTGACTTATGACTACCCTGTAGTTTGACAGTAAAGGAAAAAAACAGGTCTGAAACTGCAGGATCCAAGTAAAAAATCTTATACGGAACATTAAAACAATGTGGGTATGAAACTTTATAGTTATTTAACTAAAAGTCACTTTACTTTATTAAGCAACAAATTATTTCATTTGTATTTTTACTTTCTTTGCATATTTCGTATACAAAGAGAAAGTATTGTAATTGTCAAGAAATTCTAACTCAAGTCCTAGACCCCCCCCCAGTGTCCGAAAACAACCATGTCTGTCTGTCTATGTATACCGTAATGTCATCAAGGACGGGGACATGGGGCGGCGTTCTGTCTACGTATACTTTGCCGTAATGGCATCAGGTTGCTTCAAAACGGGACGTTAAAACAACTGAATTAAACTACTCACTACTAGTTAGATCTCTACTTATTCTAACCAAGAATTAAGTTGAAAAAACACGAAGGACAAGGCTCTGGTCTGCATTTTCAATAATAGAAGGAATTCAAATGTTTTTTTATAGTTCCTCCTTTATCACTGTAGTAGAAAGGGCACCCCCAAAAAAATATAAATATTATATAAAAAACTAATAAAATATATCCAAGTTTCATGGCAGAAAGAGTACTTTTCAGCTGGCTAGGCCCTCTAAGAGAAACCTGACGGTTCTTAGTAATAACTCTTTTGGCGATGAATGTTCTGTCTGACATAATAGCGCCAACATTCAAGCTTGTAAGCAATTCGGTCCCACCAACAGGAAAGTACCACAGAAATTAATTAATGCATATATTAACATCGGAATCAGTGTATTAATTTGAAATTATGAATTGATTGAAAGTCTGTCGTGGTGGAATTCAACTGAAGACATAGTTTGAACAAAGAAGTAATAAATCCCGCAAAACTCAGCGTATATCTGCCATGGTGGATTTCTTTTTGTGGATACACCTGAAAAAAGAACATTTATCACTTAGAACCAACTACAATCGGCAAGATGAAATTAGACATTGAAAAAGAATGAGCCAAAATGCCAAGTAATGCGTGTTCAGTGATGTTTACTATTGCATCGTTTGGTACAATCAATATTGACCAACAATTCAACTTTTTCCTATAGGTGATAACATCCTAAATCGTATAAAATAATGTGAATTACGATACTTTTGTGTATGTTATTAATTCGAAGCTTAATAGTTGTTCAAATTATGTAGACATTTTTCCAATAAAAATTCTAAAAATGCTTACTCGAAATTCCACAAATATTGATCGAATTGTAAAGTCTCTTGCACTCATCAGCTAAAGCAGAAGAAAGGAAAGACAGAATTAATTTTCACTAACAAGGAAATATACTAAATACCAATAAATATCTCTAACGTGGTCATATCTCCTTCCATTAACTATCTGGTTAATATCATTCGTTGGTCCTAATTATTTCGGTGCAGTTAACGACCACTCATCTCCTAAAATGCCATCCATTCTAACAATAATAAATTGTGATCATTTCGAATAACGATCATGATCGCCATTTAATATAATCTGAAAGATATTTTGGGTTAACTGCCTGCTACAAACAAGCGACATTAGGAAAATGGCATCCACTATTATTAAACGATGAGCAAAACTAATACGACCACGTCCGAATATAACTAACGTAATTCGGACACTTTGCTTTCAACGCGATGGCAACAGCAAATGCGAACATTGACGTCACTCACCTGCAATTGGAAAAGAACACATTTCTTCGGAACATTATTCCGAACGCAGAAAGAAAGAATTCTTATTCGATCTATTTTCATAAGGTGCGACGAACTCGGAGAATATTATATCGCGGCAATATGGCGGGAAATAATCGTCTGAAAGACATTAGGCCCTCGAACGTCACTGCTTTTCGGTTTAACTGTGACATAAAGAGATAAATGACTGTCGTTCTCAGTTCGTGAATAGAACGATTTGAATTCGTAATAGAAATGCTTCTTTTATCGTTCAGGTTGAGATTGTAGTTGCTAAGAAATAGTTTCTACTTGTAAGAATGTAACATCTTTTAGGTTTTCTTGTTTGTCAAATTTTTGTTAAAACTTTTGAGAGAAATATTTAAAGTTTAGATATGCTTTCTTGCTGGAATTCAGTTTTCTGGGGATTATTTTTAAAATCTTATTTCGAAGTAAAAGATTAATAACTGCATCTTTGTCACTTATACAAACAGTTTTTCTTTAACATTTATTTTATAAATAAGAAATAAAACTTTTGTTTTTTCTGGGACAAAAATGATCTTGATATTTTCACTTACTTACCGAACTTTATCTTCTCCCAGCCGTTTCAATGTAAATAAATGAAATGTTATCTATTCTTCTGTTCAACCACCATTTGATTCTTTTCTACGCAATAATCGTTTAGTACCTTTCAGGTTCATTAATAAAAACATCAATTGTTCGTTTGAAATAGTCTGAATTTACTATATTCTATTTGATTTCAACGCTATTAGTTTTCATAAATAGCAGTTTCTTGAAAAGTTTATCCAAGAAATCTTTTTTCCAGAACTTGATATTTGCTTGAATTTTTCTCGAGTTGTTTACTGGCTTTCATTTTAGTCATGCATTCTATATGAAATGGAGTTATTGTGAAATTAAGAGTGAGTATGAGTAATTTAGAACTTTTTCGTTTTTTTAACTGTTTACACGGTATTTCAAAAGAATTATAAAAATAATTTGGAGAAAAGGATTTTTTTATATTTTAATGATGAATTTTTTAATTTAAATAGGGAACAAGGGTTAATCCAATGTAGAAACTACCTTAGCTGGGTCTAAGAAAGTTGCAGTGGCGCGGAGGAAGAAGACAACTGCTTTACATGTGAATTTTGACTAATAATAAAGGGAGAATGTGTGTGTGTGTGTGTGTGTGTGCGTGCGTGTGTGTGTGTGTGTGTGTGCGTGTGTGCGTGTGTGTGTGTGTGTGTGTGATATTTTAATTTTTTAACTTTCCTAAATAATCTTAACGACACCTCATTTTAAATACTTCTACTTTCATCATAATAAACGCACTACAACTTTCTTTTCAAATCACGAGTTTCTAAAGGGGAAATTCCCTTTCCTGGGTACTTAAGCGTTCTGCGCATTCATTTCTGCCCTTTTTCACGCCAGCATGTAAGCTTTCAACAACAACGCGCCGCTCGGGCGTAAACTTCTGAAATCTGGTCATGGAGCTACATAAAAATTAAGTACTTTACCTATGAAGAAATAACGCCTGATGCCTAAATAAAAGAAGATTTAAGCTAATATTGTCTCTTTGTCTCTTCCATGATCAAAATGGACTGCATTTCACATTTTTAAAGCCTGATCTTATATATATATATAACAAAGACAAAAATTAAATAAATTGAAAAATATCATGGCGAGCCGCTCGTCAGGGAGAGAAGCCCACCTATGATATTAATAAGTGCTTTTTTCTACTAACGACATACGAAAAAACGTAAAAGTCTTGTCGCTAAGCACAAGACAATTAAAAATGGAAAAATTCTGGAATAAAAGACAAATACAATGAAGATGATTTTGAAAAATCGAAAGCAAAAAATCCGAATACATAAAACCTGGATTAAAAATAATACAGTAATATTGGCAAAACAATAAAAGAGAATGCGCTGAGGCATATTAAAAAGAGAAGCAAGACAACAGTGAAAAACATAAAAAATGTATGAACAGTTTTTTTGTGCATTCTTTACAATGACTAAACAAGCTATTATTAATTCATTTGGAAGCACAGAAAAAGAACTAAGAAATTAGAAGAAAAATTCTTTCACTGGCTTCGCGATAAAATGGTAAGTGAAAGAAATTTGGCCAAGAAACTAAATGAAAACAAACAGCTGTCTTGTTCTATTAATGGCGATCTAGATTTTCGGGCGGTAAAAAATAAATCAAGCAGATTGTTGTCGTGGGGAATGAATGAACATCTTGTAAGTGTGTGTGGTATTCGCTTTTTTTTATTTATTTTTTTATTAGAGATGGCTTTTGTCCTCGCTATCGTTCTTGTTGCATCATAAAAAGCAGATGTAAATTATGCCCGCAAAACAAATCTTTTTTCTAACATGCTTCGCAAGTTGTCTTTTCTAAGCGTTAATATTAGTGCACTTAATTCGCCTCTAAATTCAGGGGGGAAATTAATCTCTAATAATAATAAAGGAGAATGTGTGTGTGTCTGTATGTTGGCGCTCTACAGGTCAGACTGCTAGAGCTAGAGCTACGAAATTTTGCACGAACATACTTTGGAGGCTGGCAATGTTCACCTCGGGGCCCTTTTTCCAATTCCTACTATTAGTGCACACTCTCCCTATATATATATATATATATCTTGTTCAAATTTTCAATTGTTAATTAAATACTTTTTATTCATCCACTCAAGTTCAAATACATTTTTTAAACTTGTAGTGGATGACACTTGATGTTAATACAGTTTTTTCAAATATCAATTCATTAATTAAATTTGATTAATTAATTAATTTTAGTTTTATATGGGAAAAAAAATTTCTCTTATATAAGATATTTAGCAGGATATAAATTCAGGAATAAATACCGTCAGTGACGAAGCGTGTAGATCGCTGACCTAAGTAGGAGTTGACTTTAAATTTTTTTATATTACTTGCTTAAATTTTAATTAGAATTTTAATTAATTAAAAATTAATCGAAATTTTGGCGTTTTTCCATAATAACTTTTCAAAATACTACAGCACAAAAATCATTTTTACGCTATATGTAAAATCAAAAATTTACCTTTCAAATAATGTTCTGAAAGTTGACGTACAGTTTTCTTTCAGTTTAATAAATTTTTAAAGATTTTTTTTTCGCATAATTTACAACAACACTTTTCATTGTTGCAACGCAATTCAAACAGCTTTCATTGTTTAAACAAACATTTATTTGCATGTTTCTCTTCCATTCTTGAGAGCTAAGGTATTATCTTAATGTTAAATTATATGTTTTCATCTAGCTAACATGCAGCTGGACGTAAAATGTGCGGTGACATTTTAAAATTAAAATCAAATGCATATTTTGCGAGAGGAATAAGAGAGTGAAGTTAATGCCGACACCGGGCAATTCTATGCTACATAACGCAGATAGTTACTCGACTCCATTAGGGATGTTCATGTAGACAACGAACAGAATAGGTGCAAGGCTGCTGAAAAAACATGTGTTAAATGTCCATCAAAATTTGAAATTTAAGATTACTTTGTTAAGGGAACCATGAATATCAATTTATACATAAGAGATTCAATTGAAATTATATTCCTGTCCAACAAGCTGGTCGCCGAAGACGGCTAGTAAATAAATAAACGATAAAAGGTATGTCATTTTGAAATTAATGTTGCAACATCTATAATTATACTAGTTAATTTAAAATTTTTGCTTTTATTCTTGAAACTGATTCTTCAACATGAATTACATGCATTACTTCAGAAACCATTAATACAGTTCTAATTGAAAAACATACAACTTCTCATCTATTAGCAATTTTTTTGTTTCATTTCATCGATGTCGGTATTGCTCAATCACTACATAAAGAAAATTATTAAAAAATTGGTTGCACTACCAAAAGTCTTGGGATTGAAAGTTTTGCCATTAAGCATGAAATTGAATTTCAAAATGAATCACGAAATTAAAAGATGATACTTATTTAAATTAAGATCATTTTCTTGAGAAAGCAGTAAACCAGTGCTAGCTGAAAAAACCCCGCTTGAACATTCATATAACTTCTTACTACTAGAAGAATTGTACCCGTCTAAGAGGGGAATTTAGCTTGCAAACAGTATCTCAGATCTGATTGTCTCCGATTTACTAACGAAAGTTGTAGTAGAAAATCTCATGCACATTGGCGGAGTACTTAAGAAATAAACCAGCGGGAGTGGTCTCCCCTAAATTTTCTCTCATACTTCCCAAAAAGGTGTCATTTTCCCTCTAACTAGGGTTGTCATGCGTCCCGTATACTATTTGTCCCGTTTGCTTCCTAAACTCTGAGTCATTGTAATTTTAAAGTGACCTGCGCCCATTTTTTTTATTATACACTCATGTCCATAAATTAAGGATAATGAAGTTCAGGCAAAGAAAGAGACAGAAGCAAAACAAATTTGACTTATTTGTAAAGTCTATTTATTAAACAAAAGGTAAAGAGCAAACCAGATGCTATATGTTTGACATAATTAATAAAAATTGCGATTTTTACTCCCTGGAGCAAATTTCAAAAAAGAACCTATTTACAAAAAACAGCATAGCATGGTTAGTATGATGGTTAATACGGAGTATGTCTCCCGGACGATGCAATACAGGCCTTACAACGCCTAGGCATGCTGAGTATCAAATTATCAATCTGATCTTGGGGGATATTACACCACTCATCAAGCAATGCCCTCCGAAGTTCCGGTAGACAGGTGGGAGGAGGTTGACGGGCTGCAATTCGTCGGCCAAGCATATCCCACACATGCTCTATTGGATTCAAGTCCGGTGAGTATGCTGGCCAATTCATACGGGTGATATCCTCCGATTGAAGGCATTCGTCTACAATGTTTGCACGGTGATGACGGGCGTTGTCATCCATAAACAGAAATTCAGCACCCATGGCGCCCCGAAACAAACGTACATGTAGTTCCAGAATGACATCCCGATGGATGTGGCCTGTCATCGTTACACTCTGAACATGCAGGTCAATTCTGGAACCAAGAATAATTCCTCCCCAAACGAGCCATCCTGCACCACCGTAACGGTGTCTTTCAATGGTGTACTCTGGGTGGTAACGGGTACCTGACGCTCTCCATATGAAAGTCCGGCGAGAATCAGACTGAAAACTAAACCTGGACTCGTCGGAAAACATCACACAAGACCACTGTTGCGGTGTCCACAACGCATGCTCTCTACTCCAGGCTACTCGCAGGCGACAGTGAGTTGCGGTAAGTGGAACACATCTGACAGGCCTACGAGCATATAGACCAATGTGCCCTAAGCTTCTGTACACGGTTTGCCTTGAAACTGTCGTACCGGTAGCTGAAGAGAGCTGACGAGACAGGTCTGATGCTGTGCTCCGTCTGTTTCTTTTGGCAGTAACTGCCAAATACCGGTCCTCATTCGGCGTTGTAACTCGGGGGCGACCTGTGCTGTAACATCTACTAACATTGCCATCATCTTGGAATCGTTGCCAAAGCCTGGAGATGACACTCTGGGCGATTCCATGTTCCTTCTGGATACTTCCAGTTGGCACGTCCAATATTCCAGTTTGTCCGATATCTACCACGTAAAAATGCTTTGTAAATTCCATAACTATGCGGTTACTGCACTGAAAGGCTTTTAAAGCGCTTGTGAACAATTTTACTTCTTTGCCACCATTCCTTATATACCCCTCTCTTACACTCTCGTCATTGTGACGTACTATCCGCGCCATCTGGTGGTTTCCTGTAATTTGCATATTCTTCTTCAAGATGTGTGTGATAATTCTACAGGTGAAATTTTTATTTTAGAGTTCAATTTCTGTGTGATTCTGAATTATCCTTAATTTATGGACATGAGAGTATGTAAAAGGAAACCGATAACAATTTAAAAAATTGCGTAAATTCTCAATTTTTACGCGCGCTGAGGTACCACAACTTTATTTAACAAGCAAGAGTTCACCATACCTTCCATCTGGATAATGTCAGAACGAAGTTTCGGGTTCAGGGGATCGCCATAATTTCCGAAGCGCATTCGAAGCTACAATTTCTTTCGTAGACCGCCAAGGTCAAACGCCAACCATACTAACTTAAGTAAAATAAGCGAAACACTCGCCAGAACACAGTCGTAATGTGCATTTTGAACTAAATATGCAATTTGAACACCTGTTTTTTAACCGATTGAGATGAAAATTAGGCACAGATCTATAATTAATGTTAGCATCCGTGATAACAAGTTTTATTTATCTAAGCCAAAGGGCTTATGAGATACAAGTATGCGATTAAACAGACCGACAGACAGTCAACCCTCTGACGGACCTACATTCATGACGATATATCTGTGTACCAAATTTTATCCATCTAGCTATTCAAGTTTTTGAGTTATAGTGTTCACATGACCGCGGAAATACAGACTGACAGACTTCCCTTTGACAGATTTTGTCCAAAATTTGACAGAAACCTACAAATTATGTTTAAAGACCACATACCAAATTTCATCCCCGTAGCTCTTATAGTTTTCTAGTTATCGTGCTCATAGGCAGACAGATAGACATAATTCCAAAATTGTGTTTTTCGGACTCAGGGAGGTCTAAACGTGGAGATTCGTCAAAATCTCGAGTTCGAATTTTTTGACGATTGCAATACTTTCTCTCTGTGTACTTCGTATACGAGAAAGTAAAAAGCATGAAAAACAGAAATGATAAACTTTCGTTTTGCAAAATATATAAATATCCAATTCCAAAATTAAGTACCAAAAAAGAAAGAACCTTTTTAACGAGAACGAAAGTAAAAATCTCCGAGAAGCGGAAAAATAAATTAATTCTAGTATAACTTCTATGTGATATTAACGGAGTTCCACGTCGATGAATCAACATAAAATGAAAAAGAAAAGAAACTGTTAAGCTCATCTAGAAAAAACCCTGTCATAACTCCTATTCGATATTAAATCATCACAAAGTCCAAACAGTATCCCGTGGTTTGTATGCTAACTTGTAGACAGACTGTCTGAATCTATTTGGCACGTAGCCAAACCAAACCACACCACGTGATCGTCATCGATTTTTCTGGCCATTTCTATTATATATTAGCAATTGATTGTTTCATTTCAGCGTTATCAGATACAATTTCCACTGCATAAAGATAATTATTTTGCGTAAAATGGAAGCATTGCCAAAAGTCTTGGGATTGATATGAGTCACAAGTCACTAGCATGTTTTCAATCTGTAAAATAATTTTAAAATTCTGGCCTAAAAAAAATTAAAAAAAATATCTTATAATAAAAATCCTTATAAAATAAATATAATAATATATAATCTATATAATATATTATAATTTATAAATAAAAATCCTATAAAATAATAAAAAATTTTCTAAATAAAAAAATAATTTTTCTGGCCTTTTCTATTATATATTAACAATTGACTGTTTCATTTCAGCGTTATCGGATACAATTTCCACTGCATAAAGATAATTATTTTGCGTAAACTGGAAGCATTACCACAAGTCGGGATTGATATGAGTGACAAGTCACTAGCATGTTTTCAATCTGTAAAATAATTTAAAAATTCATTAAAAACAAAACCATACGTCGAAAAACGATGCAGAGGAGATTTATTTCCATGTATGCATCGCAACATCTAAGGCCAAATGACATTTATGAAATGTCTTGCTAATTTCTCATAAAATTTTAAACCAGAAATGAGAATCTGCGAAGTATTCTCAAAATAAACGCTTTAACTTTTTCAGTGGTTATTACGAGAAATCAAGTAATTCAGAAGGTTTTTTTGTATACCATTCTTTTATGCCAGAAAGAATTAAAAGAAAAAAATATGTAGCTTGACGAACATTTTATATTGGGTTATTAAAAATTTCAATTTTAACTGAGAACATTTCCATATAAAACAAGTATGCAATTAAATATTGGCGATTAATTAACAATACCATGTTTTTAACTGGCTTGTTGAAAAAATTAGTGTTCTTACAAATCAACCAAAAAGAGAAAATGCACGATTTTCTCAAGTGTATTGGAACATAAGAAAAATTCATAGGAATATTATAAATAACTCACAGCAATAGTTTTAGGGAAAAGGCAGTTTTCGTTCAATAAAAAATAATGACTACAAACTAACAAACAAAAAATTACAAAACGGAATTGGAGAAAAACCAGATTTAATATGTTTTTTCGGAAAGAACGTTAAATCTAATTTTTTAAAGTTAAATATATTTTTACATAACTTCTTTTGAACAAAATTGAGCAGAGTAGATGAATATCCTAATTTTAGAATTTTTGGTGTCAAAATAATATTATGCACAGACAGATGAAGATATAATATTATGCACAAACAGGTGAAGTCATAATATTATGCACAAACAGGTGAAGACATAATATTATGCACAAACAGGTGAAGACATAATATTATG
>BGPR01021948.1:14885-25901 GCA_013235015.1 Araneus ventricosus
TATCAGTAAAATGTATGAGAGTTATTTCTTATTTAAATAAGACAAGGATATAGAAGATTTAGTGCTAGGAAATTCCTGATGTTTCATGCCTGAATTATTTAAAAAACAGCCAAAATGTAAGCTCTTAAATGATATAAAATAATAACTCTCAATAAACATATTACTAAATATCTGCTTTAATTAAATATGAACTCATGATTCTTATCTACCGTTCCTGTATATAAATCAGCGTACATATATTTATTACGTATTATAGTCTAAGTCTTTGAAACGTTTCCATTTTCGAGACAATTTCAATGATTTTTTTTCCTTCAAATGACAATAATAACTTCATTCGACTCTAAGTAAAAAGCATTGAAAAAAAAAATAACAGAAAGTTTTGGTTTCAAAAATTTAATATAAGACATAAAAGTCCAGATAGTCGTTAGATATATCTTAGATGTTATGAATGGAGGTCACACTATTTAGTTTTCCTAGAATTTACATTAAAAGAAATACTGCATTTTCTTTCTAGAAAGCTATTTACATTATAAATGACGATGAAATGAGGAAGTTCTATCTTCTTGTCCACACTAGAAAGACTTCAAACTAAAATTTGCCAAGATTCTTTTCTAGAACGGTCTGTATTCTAAATTGGTGCAAATCCAGCAACATGGGTTTATTTAAATTAATGTGTCACTTTTTCCTTTTAATATGTGTTTTATCAATTATGGCTTGTTTTGGAAGTATAATCAGACTATTAAAGTAAGTTTCAGAAAAAAAATCTGAAAAATATAATTTTAGCGACTGAAAAAAACCTCATAAAAAATAAATCTGAGTACATAGTGTTGTAAGGAAATTTCTTTATTCAGCTTAATCAAAACTTTATTAAATGTGAGAAGATCATTGGTAAATAAGTTCATACTTTATCTAAAGATGATATCAACATTTTATCATTTCTCTATCATAAGTTCTTATTAAGGCATAATAGAGTAGGAAAATTGTTTTGTCTAAGTAAAGGAAAACAAGCGAAGGAAATAAAACAAATTAAGATTGTGTACATAACTTAAACATGTTCTTTTGCTTATTCAAAAAATCAGCATTTAAGTAGTTGTTCTTTAAACGGGCAGTTACTGATTTCTATATAATTGCATATCAAATTTTCTCGACTTGAAATTATTATTTTTAAACATTTTCAGGCATATTTTTAGGAATATATACTGTCAAAACTCAAGAAATCCTTATATTTGTTTGTCATAATATATTTTATTAGTTCTACCAAACGCTTATGCTAGTATGACGTTTTTCAGGTATAAAGCCAAGCCTATTAACAGGCAAGTAACTACTAGAAACAGAGCTTACAAAAATAAATTCCCATTAAGCATCTGGCATATTTTTTATTCTATTCCTTTAAAAGAGGAATATACCGATTGCATTTTCATTTGTACAGACTGATCGAAATGAAAAAGAAATAAAACTATTGTAACAACTAATAAAGTTGCATCTGAATTAAGAAAAAGATAGAATTGATCATATTTGAATTAAACGTGACACCACGAAGAAAGCTCTAAAAAGTTCATAAAGCGTTATTCCGCTTTTGTATTTTTATTTAATGAAGCAGATACAAGTATTAATTGCTTGGATTGGTCCAAAAGTTAATTAAACCGTCAGGTAATTAGAAACTAACCGAAACCGTTTTTTGCAGTAACTTTGCAGCAAACTGTCCGACAAAAAAATTTTCATACCATCTCAAAGTTCAAAATTTTACCTTTTCAATGATACCAATGTTATATCTGTGACACTTTTCCTACAATAATTTCCTTCATTAATTTTTAAAGTTTAATAATTGTTAATTACTGCAGACGATTTTGAAATAACGCAAATTTATAGCTACTCCGAACTAGACTTTGAACTAATTTACCTTTATTTCTGAAATTTTTGCTTATTTTTATAAATATGTTTTATATAAGAAGAGAGTCAACCGTCAGCTTTTAAAAGCCCCAAATCTTATTAAAATTTCAGTTAATTGGAAATTAAGCAAAATTTTGGCATTTTCCGTGATAGTTTTCGAAAATATGTATTATGCCACAATAACTATTTTTACACATAATAAAAAGTTTAAAAAATTAACTTTTCATGACACAACTTTCATTTCCGTTCAATTCGTTGCCCTCATTTTAATAATTTTTCAAAAATTAAATTATGTATAAAATTTACAATTTATAACACTTTTTTTATTGGTGAAGAACAAGAATACATAAGAACTGTTGCTACATTAGAGGAATTTTGGATGAAGATGAATTATATATTTTTTATTCATATTTATTGTAACGCTTTTTCTTAATGAAAAATTTACTATGTAATTGTCCCAAAACATCCGTTAAAATCTTTCTTATGCTGCAAGATTTATGAACAAAATGTGAAGGACCTACGCAACAAATACTAACAACTTATGGAGAAAATTATTCTTTCGGCGGTTTTTAAAAATCGTCTGGTTAAACTGATATTCTCATTTTAATTAAAAGACATTTCAGACGATAAAAGAATTCTGGGTATTGTCATTTTCTATACAAAAGTAGTCTTTTACATTAAAAATATTAGATATGAAAGTATTTTAATCCCGAGCATAACAGCTAGTAGTTAATTAAAAATAAGCACAATGTTTATTTTATAAAGAAAATTTCGATCAATCATGGAAGAAAATACCAACTGAATCAACACTGTAGATAACAACAAATGAACAGTCAAGATGTCTTTACATTTTTAAAGGAGACAGCATGCCGCAAAACTTTGGTTACGCGCTTTCAAGTTTACATCATTTTTTTTTTTCATCTATCTTTATCAACCTTGATCAGATATGTCGATCTCACATTGATATTCCGTGCAGAGCTCTGATCTGATCCTGATGCAATATCGTCCACACACACAGTAAAACACCACCGTGTTTTCAACAGTGTCGCTGACATGCCAGCTGTAATGAAGGACATTATCCTTTGCTGAGGTCGGAGAGATGTCAAAAATTCTTAAGCAATCGCGACTCTTTTCCTTCAAGAACCGCTTATGTCCACAAGGATTTACCTTTGACACACATTTTGTTTATTTTAACATGTGCTTCAAATTGGCGGACATCACAATAAATTTGTTTCGAAACATCTCTTAAGTCAATTAACACGCGCTTTATCCGAGTCAGTAGCATTCAGAAGACATTAACATCGGAAGTTGTAGTAAAACTTTTGTTTTTGATTGCGGTTATCTTGTCTGAATCAGCAAATTTTCATCACATTAGGTAAGGTAAAAGTGCATTGATAATGGCTGCTGGAAAGATTCGAGACAAATACAAAATAAGTAAGTCCTTCAAACTGCGCAGGAAGGGCGCAGTAAAAATAGGAATAAATGTGATAAATTTATTTTAAAGAAGTCTGATAATGGCATTAATTATGGTAAAATGTCCTCTGAAGTCGAAACTTTACGGAAGTTTTCAGTAAATTAAAAACATAAACATTTTTTTTTCTTTAATTCTTAAGATACGATCTTGTTGAATTCAAAAGATTTTAATTTTAGTTGGCAATAAAGCTAATAAGTTAATGTGAATAATTTATAATACTAATACACTGTAAACAAGGAATATAAATTCTTTGCACAGATCTTTAATAGAATTAATGCGAAATATTTTGAAATAAATTAAATTTCCTAAAATAAATTTAGACTGTTCATAAAATCACAGAAGTATCATCTTTCGAGAATTTCTCCTCTAAATTGAAATTCATAACAATGTAGTATTTTTAGTTTTTATGTTCATATTTTTTTCTATTTTCAGAAAAAAATTACGTAATTGGTAAAACGAGCTATGGGCTTGATTATTTGAGTTAAAAATATTTTGCCTATGGTTCTAACTGACTCGGAATTCTTGAGTGTAATTATAGGGGTTTTTTTCATTGCAAATTGTATGAGGAATATTTTTCTAATTATTTCTGAAGTATCATTCTGTAATTTATTTGATTTCATTCAAAAACAGGCAAAATTTAATTCAAGTGTTATTTATTCGTCAGAAAATTGTTACTTTCATATTTTGGGGTGAAAACTGGTTCATGATTTTAATGTTCCGCTGAGGAGAATTATGTGCTGGCACTATCTCAACTGTGAAAAGTCTCTCTCGTTTAGCAGTTACAATTGATAAATTTAACAAAAAGATATTAATTAAATATTAATCAAAATTAAAATTAATTAAAAATCTGTGTATTATACAGAATGGCGTATATTCAGCAACTTCTGATAAAATACAAATACAATTAATAGAAAAGCAAAAAAATTAAAAAAGAAAATTAAAAAAAGAAAAAATATATAGAAGAAACAGAAGAAGTAAACAATGATGATAACAATACACCTTCTCTCTTTTAGCGTATATTAAGAATACTTTTGAGAAGCGAAACAATAGAAATATATGGATATAAGTCAAGAAAACCAATTTTTATTCGGACAGTGATTGAAAAGGAAGAATAAGAACAATCTTAAAAATTGTATTTAGTTAAATTAATTAATGACAATGGAAAACATTATTGCAATGACGTTGATGATGGTTTTGATGACAATTTTTAAAAGAAGGTATTTTTAAAAAGAAGACTAGACTTTCAAATCTTGTAGGAAAAAAGAAGAGCATATCAACAGATCGCCTAGCTCAACTTTAGTATAGAGATGCAGATGAAACAAAAAAAAAATGACGGGAGGCTGTCTTTTCAAACAGCCGCTGATGTTAAAGGCGTAGGACTACTTTACTCGCGTGACTCTTTTGTTTCTCGAAGTTTCTCGTAAGTTTTTAAATTTAGGTAAGTTTTTTGTAACGTCTGTTGTTACCCTTTATCTCTAAAATTAGACATTAGTTATGTTTTTAACATATGTTGTTACCGATATATAGAGGATCGCGTCACCAATTCATGCGTATTTTTGCCCAACTTTGCGACTCAGTAGTCGCTGAACTACAATTCCGATTTTCAATTTTTTTTTTTTGGTAACTTCTGTTGTTACCCTTTATCTCCAAAACAAGACATTAGTTATGTTCTTAATGTATGTAGTTACCGAGATATAGCGGATCTCCCATGCCAAGTTTTGTGGCGTTTTGGCGTGTGAATCAAATTCCTTCCTGAGACCCCAATGGGAGAAACGTTAAAAAGAAGAACATAGCAACAGATCGCCTAGCTCAACTTTAGTATAGAGATGCATATGAAACAAAAAATGATTCGAATGTGAGTAACGCATTTTAGCAGATATTATATGGTAATCTACGAAATAATTTTTGATCGATATTTTGCCTTAATATTTTTCTTTTATGGATAATATTTTTCTAGTATGGATAACAAAATATAAGTCTCAGATTTTTAAGAAATTTTCAAATTCATAACATTTTATATGTCTGTCTGCAGCTGTGCTCTCATTTTAGAGACGGCCTCTAAAAGAAACACAAAAATGATTGCCGAACGCACAAAAAATCAAATTCGTAGACTAATGTTATGTTTTGTCTATTTCGTAATAGAAGTCGCATTTTTCCCGAATCAATTCTTCTTTTTCGCAACTTATCACTTCCTGCGTCGTCCTCGCAGGATAAATGTAGGTCAAAGTCAAAATGCTAAAATTTATTTTTTCAATTAACGGAAAAATTCTGAGGACAAAAATTACGTATCGAGCTTCGCAGTTTGTAATGACTTAATGGAAACGTTATCAGTTACCTCAAGATTATGGGGTTTTTAAAGTTTCCTCCTCACCGAAAATTTATTACTACCCGTAGGCCGTTAATGTGACTAAATTTTTTTGTAGCTCTTAACTTTTTTGTTTCGCAATTTAAAGGTATTCCAATCGAAATATCTTCATTGCATAATACTTATCGTGAAAACTACATTTTGGAATAAAAAGAATTTGAAAGAATGAGAAAAAAAATGCTGCTGAGTTTTGTTAAATTTAAAGAATAAAGCAAAATAACATTGTTTTGAATTCCAAAATACGTTCGCATGAAATGCAGATATCATTGTATTTATTCCATTGCCATACTCCGATTTCTAGAAAACTGGTGCAAAAATGTTCTTGATTTCCTAATATATTTTTTAAAATCAAAGAAATTCAAATTCATTTATTAACACTTAGAATTACCGAACACATTGGAATTTTATACTAACATATCGCGGAAATGAATGCTATATCATTCATTTTCATTGTGAAGTAAAAGGGTATGAATGCAAGAATAATCAAATAAATGTAAAAAAATGTAATAAATGTCATTAATGTGGCTAAATTTTTTTGTAGCTCTTAATTTTTTTTGTTTCGCAATTTAAAGTTATTCCAATCGAAATATCTTCATTGCATAATACTTATCTTGAAAACTACATTTTGGAATAAAAAGAATTCGAAAGAATGAAAAAAATGCTGCTGAGTTTTGTTAGATTTAAAGTATAAGGCAAAATAACATTGTTGCGAAATGTTACTAGTTATATTTCCAAAATACGGTTCGCATGAAATGCAGATACCATTGTATTCCATTGCCATAGTTCTATTTCTAGAAAACTGCTGTAAAAATTCTCTTGGTTTTCCAATATTCTTTTTAAAATGAAAGAAATTCAAATTAATTTATTGGCACTTAGAATTACCGAACACAGTGGAATTTTTTATACTAACATATCGCGGAAGTGAATGCTGTATCATTCATTTTTATTGTCATGCAAAAGGGCATGAATGCAAGAACATTCAAATTTATAAGCCACATTGCCATGCATCCATTTCGATATAGTCTTACTTTACTGAAATTATTTTGCGCTTTAAATAATAACTATGTGAAAGTTGACGAATTTCGACCACCTAAATCATTTTTAAGGTACAGCTATAAAAAATAATTTTAATGAAAAACAAGTAATAAAATTTTTGTATTTTATTTATCTTTTAAACTTTTTAATAAATGCACTTTAAAGTAGAAAGAATAACATAAAAAATTTTATCATTGGTCTATAATGAGAGAGGTGAGAATAAATAAGTATTCTGTAAGAAGAATTCAAATTTTATTACGTCAAAAACTACTAATAGACGTAGATTCCACGCATATCTTTTAAATATTGGTACTAACGAAGGGTTAAAGTATTTTAATAAAATTATTACTGTAATTTGTAGCTGTTTATGTAAATAGGAGCAAGTTTCCTCTCTGCGGATGTAGTAACATATTTTATAACAGCGTAAGAAAATCAGTCTTTTGTTAAAATATTTAAATGATAATATCTAAATGTAAACACTTGTTTTGTAACTGCAACTACGTAGCGCTTTCTCGAAAACTGATACCATAATCCACATTTACGTTGTTGCAACATAAGTTGCCTATTTTACGACCCAGATATTTAATAAAAATTATGATATCAGTCCAATCTAGGCGACGGACGATTCATATCCGGCAACCCTCCCCTAACTGGCACATTGAATACTTTCATTTTGTTTTGTCTTTTCTTTCTGTATTTAAAAATTTCCGTTAAAAGATACGTTGCGTAAAATTAGAAGTGTAACATTTCCAAAGTGTCTGTATCCATTAGGCTTAATAAATAACCTGCCTGTTTCTGCAGCTCATCAAAATTTTTATTCTCCACGAATGCGTTAAGCCTAATGTGCTTAATTTAATTTTCTTTCATCAAATGATACACGTATTTTCATTCCCAGTGAGTCAAACGATTCTTTTTAGTAATATTGTAGTTGCTAAATATTCTTAAAATTTAAAGTTACGAATTGTTCCTGCTCTTTTTCTGTTTTCCATTTCTATTAGGTTTACATGACAAACCGTTTATTCAACAATTTAGGACTTTCGCTATCTATATATATAAAAGTACGTAGCACAGAAAAGAGGTTAATTTCTTTTTTTTGCCGATGGCAACGATCAGTTTGTTTACAAAACAAAACTGGTACCTTCATAGCCTGTTACTATATTCGTTCTGGTGTAAAATAACTTTTTATCGAAAAAAAAATGAGTTTAGGCTGAATTCATAATATTTCTTGTTATAATATAATGTATTATATAATGTAATGTATGAATTCATAATAATTTATAATATAATGTAACTTTGAATGAAATTATTCAAAGGAGTTGAGTTAAAATTGAAGCAGATGGGCTTAGGAGAGCCAGAGAACGTTTAGATCAACATCAAAATAGTTTAAGTCAGCGAAGATAAAATCGTGTCGATTCTCAAATTGAGTTGAATATCATGGAACTTACTATTGTTAAAAATGAACATTGGCTACTTTTCTGTTATGCACACACAACTTGGCGCCTTTTTTCTGTCTTGGCGAATTTTCTGAATCGCGTATAACCGAGCGCAGATGCTTTGAGCGGGATTGGATAGTTGTAAAATATTTGATTATTATTCAATATGTTTTATAGACGATTAAAATCCTTAAAAACATTGCGTAAAATGTAAGACTGAAAAGGTAAAATCCAATTTCCAAAAAAAAAAGAACCAAATGATTGGTTATAAATTGTTGCCATAGTGATGCATCTAAAATTCCATAGACAAGGGCATTTTAGTAGTATCATCCAGCGGATAAATCTAATATGATTTTAATAATTAATTCAAGGAAAACTAATTTGGCAGTAGTTGTGTTAAAATGTTTTTATTAAAGTATTGGTGGTTAATCATAACAAAATTAAATTAATATTAAGAAATAAAATCATTAACAGAACTAATTAAACAGATTTTGAATGAAAATATAAATGCTTTGATTATAACAATAGGCAAATTCGGGTTATTTGCGACTAATTTACATAAAAAGAGACTTCCGACAAAATTATTCATTTTTCTTCGGGAATAATATGCCATTAAGAAATAATAGAAATTATAAGACCACTATAATATTGGAAATTATGAAATAAAGGTCGTAATTATAATTTAAGCACATGTAATATGATATTCCAAATATTTATTATCTGAATAATTTTGAATAATGCAATGAATGATTAAGTTAATAAAATATTAGAAATAAATGAAAAATAAATTGTTAACAAATTATAAGACCATTTGTCAAAAAGCCGCCAAAAGTATGATAATTAATATGATATTGGCCTCCTTTTTTCCTGTTAACCTCAAACACTGTTTCTCATTGAAATGATCAGATGCTTAAGTTAAATTTCAGAAATATTGTCCCAATTTTTTATAAAATTTACTTCCAGTTTATTGGCAGATGAAAACTGTTTATTATTAGCTTAAACTTCGCGACAAATATTCCCCAAACATTTTCCATGGGGTTCAAGTCTAGACTTTCACTTAGCCATATCATATATTGACTTTTTCTTTTTAAAACCATTCCTAGGTGGGCTTATATGTATGGCAAGAAGCATGTCCTGCTGAAATATCAAGTTAGCACCACCTAATAAAGGTCCAAACTGTATCAGATGATCATATAGCATAGCCTGATATTGTGTGGAACCCATAGGTCCCGAAATCCGCTGTAAATCGCACAATTCATCATGAGTTAAATTTCTTTTCAATAGAAAATACAATTTTCTTCCACTCATCACTCCGTAACATCACAGTTTTAGTATATTTCAATCTTTCTTCTCGATGATGCCCAATGTTGGCGTTTTCTTCATTTTCATAAATTTTGTATTAGTGTTTGATTTAAGATTATTCCAAACTGTTTCATGGGAAGTTTTTTCACTGAAACGTTATGAAATTTCACGAGTCGAAAGATCTTTTTTAGTTGAAAGTCGAAAAATTTGTTGAAAGTCCGGTGCTGTCAAAATCCTTTTTTTTCCATATCGCTTTATTTTGTTTGAATCATTTTTTCTAATTATGATAATCTGAATGGCAGTTTCAGAACGCTTTATTAAGCCAGCTATTTCTCTTTTATATTTACTAGTGCACTCATAAAATAAAAATTTTCTCACTTCGCATTTTTACCTCGCGGTTTCTTCAAATAAATCGTAGACAACATAATCAATCTCAGGTAATGCTTTCACTAAATACTAACACATGCGTTTTATAATGATCCTGATGTGATGTAAAATATGTTTATTTTCTCAGGTGGTCTTATAATTTTTTAACAGCCACATTATTTAATTTTTGGAAAATTGAGTAGATTTCAATAAAATTTAAATTAATTTTTAAAGTTGGAATTAGTACAGAAAATATTTCATGATCAATTTTAAATACACATGGTAGAAATTTGCTTAATATGTCTTCTTCTTCAGAAATGCACCAATTCGTTAGTGGTCTTATAATTTCCTAATGCACTGTATAAATTGCAGAATAGTGAAACTAGAAAATGGATTCTATTCATAACGATTGCCGCTAATTTGAATCTTAAAATCTCTTCTGCATCGGGCTAATCCAGGCATAATCTGCAGATATCCTGTCTAACTGTGAGTTGAGATAAAAAGCGCGTTTCAACCATATGCAACTCCTTAACTTCAACGTCAAAATTTGCGAGGTTATTTCAGCCTTTATTGAAGATTACAATATTTTTTAACACTGTTTTGCCAGAAAATGAATATAAATAAATACTATTTATCAACCTATTGAGAATTAAGCTTGTAATTTCTAATTTCTAAAGTATTTTTTTCTGCTTAAATGATAACCGATTTTCTATTCAGAGCTGACTTACTATAAATTAAACTGTTTCGTTTTAACCTTAAAATGACCAAATACAAATCATAACTGTTGAATACAAATTACTTGAATATCAATTGAGTAAGCAAGTATCTCTCATTTGCAGATTTACTTTACACGTGTTTTCGAATCTCGTTTACGAGGCAATGTTCTTCATCGCAACCTTTGATACTAACAGCAACAAGTATTTTCGCAACACTCATTCTTTATTAAAGATTACAGTATTTTTAACACTGTTCTTCCAGAAAATGAAAACAAATAGACACTATTTATCAACCTATTGAGAATTAAGCATGTAATTTCTAAAGTATTTTTTCTGTTTAAATAATAACCGATTGGCTATTCAGAGCTGACTTACTATAAATCAAACTGTTTCGTTTTAACCTTAAAATGACCAAATACAAATCATAACTGTTGA
>BGPR01021949.1:0-25900 GCA_013235015.1 Araneus ventricosus
GAACCTAGTAGCTTCGCTAGCTCATTGAATGTAAGGAATCTGCGTTTATAGTGGAATTTGTCCATAACTTCGTTCCTAATAGAGATACCGAGACAATTCCTGTATATTCTTGAACCTTCATTTTGTCGCGAAATTCGCCGAATTTGTCGCCAAGTTGCCTAAACAGTCGCCAAGTTTGTCGCCAAGGTCGACTGTCATTGACTTCCTTTCAATACGTATTCCTGTAAATCTCTCTTTCCAACTATAAGAATAATCTGGCAAGAAAGCGACATTACAGTTTTATGACACTGTCATAGTGGTTTTAATTTTCCATCGGTTATGGCTGATATGCAATCAAAAGTTATAAAAAAGCGGACTTGTTTTAATGTCAGAATGTTTATTTTACACTTTAACGGCCTGTCATTAGTTATTCTATAGAATGCCTAGTTATTTCATAGAATAACTAGGTAAAGTATGAAATAAATAATTTATTTTACACTTTAACTGACTTGATCAGTTAATCTATAGAATAACTGAATTATACGCTTTAACGGTGACATTTATAAAGAAGAATTCAGTTATAGAAAAGATCCGAATGGCTTCTTATTAACTTCCATTACCTACTCAAAGCTAGATTATCAAATAGGCAACTGCCTAGAGCTTCTAGCTTCGCAACTTTAATCCCCATCCTACCCGTCGTGGATTTTTCTTTCTTAGCTGCATTTTCAGGGTAATCTAATTTTCTTCTTTCATATTATTTACTCGATTTTATTCAAATTGAAATCGAATACTGTTTAAATTTCAGAATATTATTCTTTATAATTGCTGTTTTTTTAAATTCTTCAAATTTGCTTACAGATTCGCGCGATGCCAATTTTTTCACGGTAGACTAATTTACCCAAAAGTCACGAGTTCTAGTAAATGTTTTATTAAAGTATTTAGTCTGAGTTAAAATTGTATTGTAATTTTTTTGTACTATTTTGTTTAAGTTTTAAATTTTTTTACGCGAGAAACTGAAACCAGCTCTCTTGAAGATGACTCATAATTGAACGTTTTATTGTTTCAGATTGTTTGCTTCTTAAAAACTGTTAAAGTTAAATTATAACAAATAAAAAGAATCTAGTCTTGGATGTTGGGGAGGAGAAAGAGGAGGTTCCAAAACTTGCAATACTAAATGGCCTTTAGGAAATGTTTCCTTTTAGATTGCTGATTAGATCAGAATTCAGCACGTTATTGAAAAAGATTTCAACTTTTCTGAGACTGTAAGAAAACACAAGTTTAAAATCTATTCCTATTCAGTGTAAACAGTGCTTTGTCAAAATATTAGTTTTGCTTCGAACTGGAGCCAACGCTTCGTTTAAGCACCACACATAAAGCGCAATATTACTTCAGTTATAATCAATTGAGAATTAATAATAACAGAAAATTGATTCATTCAATTATTTTTAGAAGAATTTAAATTTTTGTCAGTTTTTAAATTATTTATTTCCTTTACTACTAATTTAAATAATTTCACGTATGAAGTAAAAATGGATATATTTTCAATCTAAGAACATACAGTCACTCAAAAAAGTATTGGGACACTTGGCATGCATAACAAGTAAAGCTGTTTATAAAAATATTAATCACATTAAAACAAAAACAAAATTAATCAAGAAATGCTTTAACATTTGGTATACAATATATAAGGAAAATTTTCGTACTATTTTGGAATTACAATTTGATCTAGCCTTTTAAATATAATTTAAACACAAACAGTTGTCAAAAAAGTATTGGGACAATTTTGAAATGAGAAATTATAGAGCATCAATAAAATTTAATTTACTGCCACTTTTTTTAGACTATAATTTTAGACAGAAAAGGTTTCGTATGGAACAATGGCGAGAAACAAAGATATTTCGGTTGATGTGCGAAGTCTGGTAATACGTCATTGGAAAAATGGAAAATAAGTTCGGTTTATAGGACAAATCTTGAAGCTCAGTAAGTCTACTGTTTTTAGTATTATTCGCAGATTCAAGAAAACAAATAGTGCCGAAACCAAGCAAAGATCAGGGTGTCCAAGGACATTTAGAGAACTTGAAGAGAGGTGGATTGTGAGACAAACTCACATTAATCCAAAAACTAACGCAGTAAAATTTGACTCTAAAATGCAAAAGTAGGTTCCGGAAATCTGTAAATCCTGAAACTGTCAGAAATGTTTTAAAAAAGCATAAGTATTATGGCAGAGTACCTCGGAGAAAACCCTATACATCAGCAAAGCAAATCGGAAAGCTAGACTGGCATTTGCTAAAATGTACGTAAAGCAGTCAACAGAATTTTGAAAAAATGTAATTTTTGTGGATGAAAGCAAATATAACATTTTTGGATCGGATGGCAAGTAAAAAGTTTGGTACACACCATATACAGCATTGCATATAAAAAATTTGCGGCCTACTGTAAAATATGGAGGTGCCAACCAATTAGTATGGGATTGCATGGTAAGCTCTGGTGTGGGGAACTTAGACTTTATAGATGGTACAATGAATAAATATGTCTACCTTGACATTCTCAAGCGAAATTTAAAGCAAAGTGCGAGCAACTTGGGAATCTCAAGGCATTTTAAATTCTAGCAGGATAACGACCCAAAACATACTGCTGATATTTGCAAGTTATGGGTCCTCTACCACTGTCCTGGTGTGATTAAGACCACTGCCCAGAGTCCAGACATTAATCCCATTGAACATGTGTGGGATTATTTGCAGCAAAGAATCAATGAACACAATGTTTCTAACAAGCAAGAGTTAAGAAAACGTCTAATCGAAGAGTGGGCCAAAATCAGCGGATCATTTTGCGCAAAATTGATCGAATCCATGTCAAATCAACTGTGAGAGGTCATAAAGTGCAAGGGTGGCAAAACAAGATATTAACTATCAAGTTAATATTTTTTTCTTAATTTATTGAACATGTCCCAATACTTTTTTGACTTGATTTCTTTTACTTTAAATTGTAATCATAATTGCATTAATATATGAATTTTGTTTGAGTTACTATGATTTGCATTTATCAAAAGGTGAGATACTTCTTTTTTTGTTTCATTTGTATATTTAAGTTATACATTATGATAAAATCCTGTGAACTTGTATTGTGTCTCAATACTTTTTTGAGTGACTGTAGATCAAAAGTGTATCCATTGTACATAAGGGACTGTCCATAAATGATGTCACACTTTTTTTTCAATATTTTTGACCCCCTACCCCTTTGTCACAAAGTGTCACACTTCACCATACCCCCTCCCCCCGTCACGCTATATTACATAAACATATACTTGCAATTCAGAAATAAAGCACTACGTTATAGATCATATTTCAAATTTTATTTTTGAACTTTAACTATATGTTTTAATGACATATGTGAACAGGGGGAGGTTTTTTTTTCTTATGGTGAAGAATTTCTGCTGCTACCATATTCTCAGAACCTACGCTGAATGCCTTTTTTGAAAAGAAAGGAATATAAGTGAAGAAAAAATCACATGAAAGTTGTTTTAGCCCCGATTAAAAAAATACCCTCAAATTCTGGTAATTTCAAAATAACTTCAAAATTTAATCTGCTGATTTTAAATGGTGTTATTTTAACCAAAATGTGTGATGTCACACTTCTTGTTACCCCCTCCAAGCGTGACATAATTTGTGGACAGCCCCGTGGCTATAGAAACTGAAAAAAATTTCCCTGACTAAACTTACAGTATTTCCCTGATTTACGGCTGCTAATTATACTAGTTTCCTGGCTTTCTCCCTACCTGGCTTCTATTCTGGTAATTTCAAAATTTGATCGGCTGATTTTAAATCTTTTTATTTTAACCAAAATGTGTATTGTCACACTTCTTATTACCCCCTTCCCCTTGTCACAATTTCACGAACCCCCCATGCCCCCTCCAAGCGTGACACCATTTGTGGACGCCCCCTAAAGTGCTGTAGATGAAAAAAACATTTTTGGCATTAATTGATAAATCAGATTCATTTTCAAGTAAATAAGTATTATAATTCTTATAGAAGTTTAGAAAAAAATCAATGACAATACACACATATGCTTTTATGGCAATTTATTGAGAAACTAGTATCATGTGAAACAATTTATATATTATCCTTTTGGACATAAAGAATACCATCATGTGTTTATTGAAGACAGAAAATCAAGTCTTGATTTAAAAACTCATGTTCCCTTTTATTACGGAGTAGCGGCAAGGCTCTAAAATGACCTAAATTATTTCCAAATGTAACGTCAAAAATAAAATTTGAAGATTTAGTTAGTCCTGAAGTTTTGGCGGCAGATTCAACTGCGTTATTCCATCCGGCAGCCACTAATTCTTCTTATGCAGAAAAAAGCTACATTTGAAGATTTAGATAGTCCTGAAGTTTCGGCGGCAGATTCAACTGCGTTATTCCATCCGGCAACCACTGATTATTCTTATGCAGAATTTTTCTAACCGTTATCTTGCAGTACTGAGACAATGTCCGGGGTTCACGGCATGAAACGGTTTGACGAATCGCCTCCTCATAATAGGTATGGACATCACTAATTTCAGTCGAGTTAAGGGCAAATCCGTAGGCTTCTTGCATCTCTTGCAGAGAGACGAAGGCATCCGGAATAGAACACCATACTAAGCGCAAGGCTTCTACAACATCTAAAGGTTCTGGAGGTTGTTCGTGGTTAACCCAAACGCCTTCTCTCCGATCAAAAATATCGAGGATTTCCAACAGCCGGTAAAGTCTTGTCTTGCTCATCTGGTTTTCGGGCTTACTTGTTGCATCAAAAGTCCGGTTCCTCCTAGATTAAAAAATAAGGAAAAATTAATGATTACATAGTTACGATTTAATAGTAATTGTTAAAAGGATAATCGTTTGCCTATCAGAACAATTGACTCAGATTTGAAGTACCCATGCAATTGGTAAGGTCAATATAAATAGAAGCAAAATTTGGATACACAATTCAAGTAAGTTATTTTTAAATAAATATTATAATATTTCGCCCCAGAAAGCAAAATTTGACGGCAAATTTTGATTGCGTTAAATAAATCAATGCAATTAATTTTCGTTTTGCAAAATCTGCCGGCGGCGCGAGGACTTGTACGCTCGCACCGTTTGAAACTCACCTCGGGCCGGCCAGTGTAGTTGAAGCGTTACACACACATCACATACACATCGATAAAAAGACCTATAGCCGATCAGCCTGTAGACCAGAGGTTCCTAACTTGTGGTACGAGTACCCCTGGGGGTACATGAAGGACAAGTTGGGGGTACGCGAACGCAAAGTCAGTAATGGCGGGCACAAGAAAACAAACATAAGGGATGAAAAATTTTATAGAATTTTGTTTCCTCAAGTTCGTGTAAAAAGTAAAAATTGAGCAAGTCCTAAACCTACCCTAAAAATAAGAAAGCAAAAGGAAGTGTAATTTTTAGCTGTGTAAAAGTTAATGTTAAATTATTACAATACTGATTTCATCTGTTTTGACGTTGAACTAATGCTATCGTAAAAATGGAGTAAAATGTAAAATAAAAAATTAGTCATGCAAATGTTATAATTTCCAATCATTTGACCCTGAAGCTTACTTAGGCGCTTAACATTATTGATAAAACTCCTTTGCATAGACGGATGGTTGGAGGGGAGAATATGAACGTAGGGGGAAAGTGAAAATAAAAAGACTAACAAGGGGTACGCGGGAGGGGGGAAGGTTGGGAACCCCTGCAGTAGATAGTTTTGGTCCAAATTTTAATACAAATCTAAACTTTTAGTAGACACTTAAGACAAAAACATTTGACCAATTTCATCCTAGTAGCTTGTTGTGTTTTTGAGTAAACGTGTTCAAATTCACGAGGATGGGCAAATTTCATCCTAGTGGCTTGTTCTGTTTTTGAGTTAACATGTTCAAATGCACGAGGACAGACTGTTTCCATCCAAATAGAAATCAACAAATTTGGAGTAAAGAATTAATACCTAATTTGTTTTGTCTAGCTCAGTGGTGGCGAACCTATGATCCGTGGGTCAGACACTGGCCTACGAAAGATTTTTAAATGATTCACGCGTTGAATTTTATAAACTTATTTTTTATATCATAAAAAAGGCAACAGACAATCGAAAATATTAAAAAATTCAAGTTTAAATATCTAATGTCGAATTTATATGGAAAAAAAATTCCCAGCGGACGTTGGCCAACTGAGTTTCTATCGTATCACTGTACCTGCGCATGATTCATGACAGTCGGTGTTTTCAATTGGTGGTACCCTTTTTACAGGGTGGGGGCTGTCCATAAATGATGTCACACTTTTTTTCAATATTTTTGACCCCCTACCTCCCTTTGTCACAAAGTGTCACACTTCACCATCCCCCCTTGTCACATGTCACGCTATATTACATATATACTTGCATTTCAGAAACAAAGCACTACATAGATCATATTTCAAATTTTATTTTTAAACTTTTAACTATGTGCTTTAATGACATTTGTGAGCATAACAATAATAATGATTATATGTGTACTTATTTGGTATGAAATAAGATTAATGTTTACAACAAAAAACCTAAGTAATATACAATAGTAATAAAATATTAATATAATAGAGCTATTGAAAACAGTAGTATTTTGGAATTTGAAAAATTTTGCTTTAAATCTTATCTTTACTTTATGAACACAAAATACTCTTAAACAGATTGAATTAAAAAAAAAAAAACGCCTCAATAATATCAACCTGTTTGTGCCACTACCAGTTCTACCTCTCACCCAGGTGGGGCGACGTATCTTTTGTTGGACATTTCAACGGTGTGACAAGGGGAGGTTTTCTTCTAATGGTGAAGAATTTCTGCTGCTACCATATTCTCAGAATCTACAATGAATGTCTTTTTCGAAAAGAAAGGAATATAAGGGGAAAAAATCACTTGAAAGTTGTTTTAGCCCCAACTAAAAAAATACCCTCAAATTCTGGTAATTTCAAAATTTAATCTGCTGATTTTAAATGCTTTTATTTTAACCAAAATGTGTGATGTCAAACTTCTTGTTACCCCCTCCCCCCCTTGTCACAAACTGTCACAATTTCATGAACCCCCTCCGCCCCCTCCAAGCGTGACAAAATTTGTGGACGGCCCCGTGGCTATAGAAACTGTGAAAAACATTTCCCTGACTAAACTTACAACATTTCCCTGATTTACGGCTACTAATTATATTAGTTTCCTGGCTTTCTCCGTACTCATAATAACTGCA
This sequence comes from Araneus ventricosus, assembly GCA_013235015.1. Lineage (NCBI taxonomy): Eukaryota > Metazoa > Arthropoda > Arachnida > Araneae > Araneidae > Araneus > Araneus ventricosus. The sequence goes on from BGPR01021949.1 coordinate 7,211, forward strand.
TGTGTACAATATACATTATTAAAAACACTGTTACCAGTTATTAAATATGAAAAAATTAAATTTTGTTATGAAATTTAATTTAAAAAAAATGGAATGAACATCCTAAAAAACTATTAAAACAGTATATATTACATTTCTTATATGTAAAAAGTACTGGAAATTATAACAAAATACTTTGCTTCAAAAACTGCATACGAATTCTAAGAAACAATATAACTACTCTTTGCAACAGAAGTTAAATTATGTTAACAGTAAAGGTTATTATGATCGTTGCTCAAAAACTTTAAAGCAGTTCAATAACTAATTAGTGCTCTTTTCATGCGTACCAGAATAACATTTTGCAGCATAAATATAGAAAAAGTATAATTATACGTACCTAATAATATATATTTTAGCAAAGATTTAAACGACAGAAACTGTCAAAACATTACTTCAAATCTTTATTCTTTAACAAAATCATAAGAAATTAATTGCTCTAATCAAAAACTTATACTTTTATAAATTAATATAAGTTTTTAAAAAAAATTCCATTTATTATTACAAATAATGCTAGGCATAAGATACTAATGGCTCAAGTAACAAATAACTATTAATTTTCCCTGATTTCTAGATATTTTTACGAATTTCCCTGACTTTTCCAGATAGATAAAATTACATGACTTTTCCCTGAGCTAATATTATGACCCACGGGCTAGTATTAAAAAATAATGAAAAAAATTTGACCCCTTTCTTAAAATGTTCGTCATCACTGGTCTAGATGATTACTTTCTCGTATACGAAGTATACAAAGAGAAAGTATTGTAATCGTCAAAAAAATTGAGCTCGAGATTTTGACGAATCTCCACGTTTTAGACCTCCCCGAGTCCGAATTACAATTTTGGAATTATGTCTGTCTGTCTGTGAACACGATAACTCGAAAACTATTAGAGCTACGGAGATGAAATTTGGTATGTGGTCTTTGAAAATAATTTGTAGGTTTCTATCAAATTTTGGACAAAATCCGTCAACGGGAAGTCTGTCTGTATGTCCGAAGTCATGTGAACACTATAACTCAAAAACTTGAATAGCTAGATGGATAGAATTTGGTACACAGTTTTATCGTCATGAATGTAGGTTCGTATAAAATTTTGGGTCAAATCTGTCAACGGGCTGACTGTCTGCCGGTCTGTATAATCGCATATTTGTTCAACTCCATGCGCATGCGTACTGGTAGAAATGCCTGTGCAAAGATGGGACACTCCGAAAACTTGGCAGTTTGCCAAAAACCAATTCTGGCGGCGAGATTTTGTAAGGAAGCAAACATTTAGGGCGTCTCGTTTTACTTGCGTACTGGAAGCAATCTCTGCTCATGCGCAAGCTATTCAGCGAGCAAGCTATTTTCCTGTTTTCTTCTCCGCACGAGGAACTTGCATTGCTAGAGTTTGATAAAAAATAAATATTGCGAAGTTTTAATACATACGTATCTTTTTGAATATGATTCTTCACCTCAATATTTTGCTATCACTATAATCAACAATGAAAAACCTTCTGATAGTCATTGCATTCTGGGTTACAGTTGGTTCGAACTTTTATTAACGCAGGGGGAAGAGAAATGACAAATGTTTGAAAAGTATACGAGAAAGTTTAGGGGAGGCCACTCCCGCTGGTTTTTTGAGATATCGTGGTGACAGACAGACAGACATTATTCCAAAACTGCTTTTGTACGTTTTCGTATATGAAGTATGCAAAGAGAAAGTTTTGCAATTGTCAGAAGATTAGAACTCCAGACATCGATGAATCTCCACATTTCAAGCAGGCAATTCTCATCTATTACAAACTGGAAATTTTGAAACACGGGAAGGAGAAAGCAATCGTCACGGTCGAAAACCTATGAAATTTAGAACAAATGATTCAAAGCGATGGAATTCCAACGAAATAAAATTCCAGCAGTTCATGCGCCGATCCGCATTTGAGACCCCTAACTAGGTTTGGGCGGCACATCAAAGAACCTGCCTAGATTGGAACCTCGCGACGAGGCTAGAAAATCGCAAATCCGAAGAGTGGGGGGAGGTATAGGGGGAATCAGTGTCGAATCCAGGGGGACTATCAGGCTGCAGCCTCCCCCCCGAGAGAAACAAAAATTCTTGATTTTATTTAAAATCACTATAATTGTTTGTTCTTAATTTTCATTTTTTTAAAAATAATTAAAAAACAACAACATTGCTTTCTGGCTCGAAAATTTTCCTACTTTTCTATTCATTCCACTTGCACTTCTAGCGTTGACGTGGTCGAAGACATTTTTTGGATAGTTATTTCATTGTATTTTTTATTAAATTATCGAAGGTATTGTAGTGTTCTTTATGATTCTTATTGTCAAGTGGGAAAAGTCTGTAAAGTCAAAGTGTTTTGGTTTACATAAGTAAGCCATGAGGTTTGACATTCGTCACTGCGATAAAAAAAAAAAAAAAAAAAATATGACCTGAGCCTGACCCGAATCCTGGATTCCCACTGGGGGGGGAATCGAAGAGCACAGGAGGGAGCGATCTTTGCTCCCCTATCATGAGAACACTGAAGCCTCAAATGAATGACGTGCCTAGATTTTTCGATTAAAAGGGGTGGGGGAAAAAAACGGTCTTAGGGCAAACGGCATTGCTAGCCTTCAAGTGAATTGCCGGCTTTAGTCGTACCTGCTTTCATTCGTCTAGTCGTTCCGTTTTCAAGCTATCACGTCAGAATCATAATTCGAAAAATGTTTTTTAGGAACTCAGGGAGGTCTAAAGCGCAAAGTCGGCCATTCACTTCACAGACAAACTGTATATTTTGGAACACGAGAAGAAACCAGCGGGAGTGTTCTCCCCTAAACTTTCTCGTATACTTCCCCAGAAAGGTGCTGTTTCCCCTCTCCCCGCGTGGATAAAAAAAATCGGATCAACTGTTACCCAGAATCCTATGACTATCAGAAGGTTTTTCATTATAGTGATTGAAAAATATCTAGGTAAAGAATCAAATTCAAAGAGATGCGTACCGATTCAAGGTGAAACTGACGTAATTCGCTCCATAGCCTTTGCGCGCACAGAAGATTTCTTCCAGTACGCATGCGCGTGGGGATAACGGATTCTCTTCAAAAGTAAATTATACAGACCGACAGACAGTCAACCCTTTGACGGATTTGGCCCAAAATTTGATACGGACCTATATTCATGACGACAAAATAGTGTACCAAATTTTATCCATCTAGCTATTCAAGTTTTTGAGTTAATAGTGTTCACATGACTTCGGACATACAGATAGACAGATTTCCCGTTGATGGATTTTGTTCAAAATTTGATAGAAACCTACAAATTATGTTTAAAGACCACATACCAAATTTCATCCTCGTAACTCTAATAGTTTTCGAGTTATCGTGTTCACAGACACACATAATTCCAAAATCGTGTTTTTCGGACTCAGGGAGGTCTAAAACGTGGAGATTCGTCAAAATCTCGAGTTCGAATTTTTTGACGATTACAATACTTTCTCTTTGTATACTTCGTATGCAAGAAAGTAAAAACCGATAAAAATCTATAGAAATGAGCCAAACGGCTTGCCATGGTTGGAATTCCGTCTGGACTGAAATCGGAACGGAAAATCAGAGGCACCCGAAAAGAGGCTAGCGAAAAGAACAATGCCTTGCGTAGATTGAAGCCTCGCTTTGAGGGTAGCATAAATTAAAATCTGCTGACTGAGGGAAATCGAAAAGCGATTAACAAGCAGCTGTAGAGAGGGAAGGAATATCGCCCCCCCTTACCGTTTAGAGTTAACGTCCTTTTACATGGTGGCTACAGAAACTGTGAAAAAAATTTCCTTGACCAAATTACAACATTTCCCTGATTTACGACTTCTAATTATATTAGTTTCCTGGCTTTCTCCCTACTCAGAATCACTGTATGTGTGCGATATATATTATTAAAAACACTTTTAACAATTATTTAATATGAAAAAATAACATATTTTTATGAAATTTAATTAAAAAAAATGGAATGAACATCCTAGAAAAATCTATTAAAACAGTACATTACATTTCTTGTATGTAAAAAATACTGGAAATTTAAACAAAATACTTTGCTTCTAAAAGTGCATAAGAATTCTAAGAAATATTAAAACTACTCTTTACAGCATAAGTTAAATTATATTAACAGTAAAGGTTATTATGATCGTTGCTCAAAACTTTGAAACAGTTCAATAACTAATTAGTGCTCTTTTCATAAGTACCAGAATAATATGTTGCAGCATAAATATAGAAATAATATAATTATACGCACCTAATAATATATATTTTAGAAAAGATTTATAGAAGGGAAACTGTGTGTGTGTGTGCCAAAATATTACTTCAAATCTTTATTCTTTAACAAATAATAAGAAATTAATCGCTCTAATCAAAAACTTATGCTTTTATAAATGAATATAAGTTTTTAAAAAAATTCCATTTATTATTACAAATAATGCTAGACATGAGATACTAATTTATAGATAATAACTTAAGTAACTATTAATTTTACCTGATTTTTAGATATTTTTCCGAATTTCCCTGATTTTTCCAGATCGATAAAATTCTCCGACTTTTCCCTGATAACCAGGTTCTGTCGCCGCCCTGTTTAAAATACACGTGAATGGCATGCCTGTGTTTTTTGATTAAAATGGGTGGTAAAAAACCGGGTTTAGGACAAATGGCACGGCTATACTTCAAGTGAATGGCCGGCTTGAAGTCATCAAAATGTCGAGGTCGAATTTTTGGTGATTGCAATACAGTAAAACTTCGATTAACTGTTCCTCGTTTAACCGTCAGTTTCTGTCATCCGTCATCGTCCAAGAGAAATCTAATCCGCCATTTCTGTTCATTACTGTGGGCCACCAGCCGCAGCCGAGTACCTGTAGATGGCGCTGCCATCGCCAGTAACGTCAGAGAATCAAGCGACCGAGAACAAGAGGAGAACGACGAGGCGAGGATGAGGATTATGAATGAGGCTGGTTTGGTTTTTCAAGGCCAAGACACGAGATGAAACGACGCGACGATTTGATAGACGATATACGATGCTAATAAGTGCCATCCTTATCATATGACGGACTAGAACTATAACTGTTTCAATTGTAAATAATGCTTCTACAAAATGTAAACTTAATTCTGCATAATATAATAGTTCAAGTTACTGTGTATTCATTTATGGAACACAACACTAAGCCTACCTGATGACCGCCTACATTACTACTCTTATATTGAAGTTTATATTGATCGCTTTGTAAAATTAAGTACAATAAGTATGTATTATTCGCTTTTAAAGGACTTTATTTTCGTTTTCGTCGCAAGCGAGCAGTGAAATTACGTTACTGTGCATGTGCAATAAGAGATTTCTGTCATTCGCCACAGCCCTGGTTCGGACTGTGACGGCTAATCGAAGGGTTACTGCACTTTCTATTTGTATACTTCATATAAGAGAAAGTGAAAAATGAAATACGTCAGTCCATGCGTCTGGGAACAGAGCTCAAAAGTGTAACAAGGCAGATGAATGAAATTTAGAATATCGTCTAAACAGGACGTAGGGATAACCAATATTCGGCACTTTTGCCGAATAAATTCAGGATAATAATTTTTTAAATGTGCTTTCATGGGTCGATCCAGGCGAAAATTGGGGCCGTTTTGTGGCCCCTTCACAAAATTCCACTTCACAAAAGCATACTTACAAAACTTAAATTCACAAAAACCTTTATCCTTTTTTTAAAAAATCTGATTTCTTTTTTAAAAGTTTCTGAATGAGGCATTGCACAAAATATATATAGGACTATTTTTTTCTGTATTATATCAAATCACTGCATATATTTGGTTCAATGAAACACTTTTGGTATTAAACGTAAAATATAGAAATATGATTGCGAAAATTGACGGTTTTACATGAAAAAAATTTTCACAAAAATATTTTTATTTTGCACAAAAATAATTTTTTTTCACAAAAATGGGCCCCTAAAAAAACCTGGATCAACCCCTGGCTTTTAACTATATTTAACAAAGAATATTGTAGAATTGCATTTCAGTGTATTTATTACAAAAAAAAATCTAATTTTTACTTAATTATAAGTTGCATAGTAAGTAAGTATTATCATTGTAAAGCCTGAAATAAAGTAATATCATTCAGACAGAAATCTATTCGTTTGGTTTGATATACAGGGTGGGCGAAAAGTCTACCAAATTTCGATATGGGCACCTTTCGTAGCTCGTGTCACATCTAGGCGATACTCGATCTCATTCCACGTGCATGTCAACATGGATTATTGATGATCGGGCAACTCCGAATTCAATGGAAGCCTGTCTTCTTGATTTCGTAGGAGAACGAGTAAAAGCTTCACGTATTCGTTCGACATCGCTATCACTGGTTGATGGTCGGCCACTTCTTGGTTTATCCAGAACAGTACCAGTCTCTAGAAATTTCTTATGCCAGGACAAAATGCTGTTCCGACTTGGAGGTGGTTTATTAAATTTGGTATGAAAGTTACGTTGCACTTTTACAATTGATTTGCTTTCAAAATACCAACCAACACAATTCGCCTTTTCACTGGGAGAGGTCGTTTTAAGAATGACGCAATTTGCAAACGAAGCGAAGAAATGGCATTCGAAAACAAGAATTCCAGTATCTGGATTTTTGATCCTGTAGCGCCCTCTTTTGGCATCAGTTCGAAATTGTCTTTTGTTCGGCATATTTTCTTAAATGTGTCAAGGACTTTTCGCCCACCCTGTATAATTACCAAGTTCAGAAAATAAGCGCTCCCTATATACAGTGCTTGCAGGAGCAGAAAGATATTTCCTTGCTAAATTTCCAAAGCTATTAGAAGCTCTGTAAAAATATAGGAATTTACTTCTAATTTAATTGTCAAAATAGGAATTTAAATTTTCTCACTGATTTGTCGTTGTTATGTTCTGCAATAATGGCTGTTTCATTTCTGTAAAGCTGGGCATTCACGAGAATGCCTTTTGTCCCTAAGACTGGTTTTTCCCCCACCCATTTTAGTCGAAAAATTAGGCAACGAATTCACGGATGTTCCAAAGTTTGTTTTGAGACGAAGTCCAAAGTCACAGAATCCCTGCCACCCAGACTCCTCTTCCCCTACACGGGGAATTTAGAGTTTCATTTCTAGCCTCGATGCTAGGTGCCAATATAGGCAGATCCTTTGTTTTGCCGCTACACGTGCTTCGAGGTATCGAATTGGAATCGGCGGATTCAGTTTTGGGTTTTAAGATCTTTTGAATTCCACCTTTTCGAATCATTTGCTCCAAATTTGACAGGTTTTCGACCTTCACGACAGATTTTTCCTTCCCGTATTCCAAAAATTCAATTTTGGAAGAGCGGTGAATGGCCTGCTTAAAGCAATCGGGAGTGGCGTTAGAATCTGACCGACAGAATTGTAATGAAATTCGTCTTAAATTTTCTCCAGATCTTTATTTAATTAGTAGTTGAATACCCCCTTTGCGTGAACGGGTACAAAAATTATCTCCGTCAGGGGGCCCCTGCCACCCCCGCTCTCCCCACTGGTGAAATCCCTAAATGAAGAGAATTAGGGTTTATTTCTTATTATTGAAATTAAGGTATTTAAAATGTTACAAAAATGCACCAAGGTTTCAAATTACTAATATAATAGCCCAGATCTGTCTCTCACTGATCCGGTAACGCTCTGACGTCACCAACAATAAAATTCGCACCATAGCACTGCGAGACGTTAAACAGCATTATTTCATTGTGAGAGCACCTAAATTTCTGTCATTTTAAATTTAAAAGAATAATTGCCGTTCTAATTTCAAATTTAATAGCTCTAAAATAGTGAAATAAAATTTGCTATCGATTAATATAAAATTTATCTCGCTATGATCAATAGTTTCCGAGAAATTTTAAATTATATTAATCATATATTTTAAATTAATTTCCGTTTTTTAATAGAAAGTAGTAACTCTCGTCAGTGGTATATCATGCGCGTGATACAGTTTGGACGCCATGATGCATCTGATTATTTATTGCAATCGTGATGATATAATTTGATAAGATTTTTTTGGCAACGTAATAACATGTAAATAAAAAAAATATTTCCTGTCATAAAACATGTTTATTTTATTTGTTTTCAATCGATGTTAAACATTTATCTTGCACAGTGGTGAATCTAGGATTCCGGTCTGGGGGGGGGGGGCGGAGGGCATAAAAACTTTGTATCGTCGTGATGAATGTCAAACTTCAAGGCTAAAGTAAATCAAAACTCCTTAACTTTACAGACTTTACTCACCTGACAATAAGAATCATAAAGAACAATACAATACTTTCGATATTTAATAAAAATTACAATGAAATAACTAGCCAAAAAATGCCTTCGACCGCGTCTATGCTACAAGTACAAGTGGAAGACTGCAAAAGTAGCAAAATTTTCGAGCCTTTCAACCCAGAAAGCAATGTTGAAACGTTTTTGTTATTTTTTTAAAGAGAGAAATTAAGAAAAAACAGTTGTAATGATGTTAAATTAAATCAGGAATTCTGGCTTGGCTCGGGGGGGGGGGCGGTAGCCCGATAGACCCCCCTGGATTCGCCACTGATCTCGCATATATATATATTTTAACACGTCAAATTTGACGGGAAATCTCTGGAATGAAGAGGCAATTTGCGCCCGCCATACCATGACGGGTGATTTTCTAGTGTATAAATAATAAAAAATTACTAATCGTTAATTTTTTGTCATTTCAAATTTGATAAATACAGTAAAGCACAGTTTATACGTCTTTCAAGGGATTGACGTCAAACGTATAAATGAAAAGAAGTATAATCGAATTTTTACTAAACAGCTTTGATTATTATAAATTTAATACTATTCATGCAAATGCATTTAAAATATTAATTTTACTTTTAAGATATTCTACATACTATGGAAATCGATCACTAAATTTTAAAATTAAACATTTATTATAAAAGTGAGAAAATCATCCCTTTATTGCATATCTTGAGTGCTTATTATACGATTTATGCATGCAGGAATTAGGAAAATCTTTGACCGTCGTCTGACATGCTGATTGTCTGTGAGTATTAACTACATCATTATAAATCGAATTAAGTTCAATGAATGTTTTTTCACTATTATTTTGACAAAAGAAATAAGTACGAAGTTTTTCAATGGGTCTTTCAAGAAAGATGAAATAACTTCTTCATCATCTCTTAAATTAGCACAATTTGTCTTCTATTAATTCACCAATTATGAATAATTTCGAAATCATGATATCTTTTATCACAATTCACATACTAGCAAGGATGAAATTTGCACATTTTAAAAAGGGGAAAAACGTCGTATAACCGAAGCTTTGCGTCGTATAAGCGAAGTACTACATCATTACAATAAAATAAATAAATAAAAAAAATTAAGGCATAAGCTTTTATCATGCGAAAAAATGAACGCAAAAGTTGAAAATCATTTTTCTGATAACGAAAAAATGCATGGTTCGAATAAAAGCATGGATGCCTTTTATATTTTGTGTATATTTCCTTAAACAAATGGAATATTCCTAGAAGGTAAAGGCACCCATGCTTTTATTCGAACCATGTATTTTATTGTTATCAGAAAAATTATTTTCAACTTTTGCGTTCACTTCTCATTTAAAGTACATTGTAAATAAAAGCTTATACATCAAAATTTTTTTATTTATTTTCTACTTTTTAGTGACAGTTGACACGAATACACACGACATGTTAGGCATAGTAAACCAAATTCAATTACCGAATTCTGCAATATAAAACACATATTAAATATTCGTTACGAATATTACATATTTGAAAAAAAAGTGCGACACAGACCGAGAGACGAAACAAGACTCACTTCCCCGATCTGACCTTTCACCCTCAAGTCGCTCCGAAATGGGGATGATTCACAATCCGCGCTCCCTTCTATTGTGTGTCGTCTAGTGGTGTTGTTACAACTGTACGTAACGTGAGGTTACCCCTTCCAAACTTTATCGGCCAAATATAGGGCTAAAATTTTAATATTTTGTTAGGTTTAAAATGGTACAGATTGCAAATTTTTTTGAATAATATTGTATAGTCTCCGGAAACCTGCCACTGTGCTAAATTTCAAAGCTGTGGCTCGATTGGAAGTGGGTAAGAAATCGATCTCAAGATTTGTGGATACGACACTCAAGTTGAATAAAAGCATATCATAATGAATACGAATGAATCGGGACCCAGGGTCCGTTCAAATATTACGTAAGCACCTAAGAGGGGGAGGGGGTTTGCGATTTGTTTATTTTTGCTGACAAGGGGAGAGGGGGGTCAAAAATTACCAAAAACATGCTTACGTAATATTTGAACGGTCCCCTATATGAAACGACGTATAAATGTAAATGACGTATAAATGAGAAACGCATAAACGATTCTTTACTGTATTTTATTTAAGTCAAAAGTGAAATGCTTTTAAAATGGTATTCGGCCAAATCGCTATTTGTTACATGTGTAGTAGAAAGTTACGAAGGAATAATCCTCTGTGACTGCCATAATACGCATCTGAAGGTTTTAAAATGTAGTTCAACAATTTCATTTCAAATAAAAGTTTTATTAGGCAGAATATCGATTATTGGCGCTTAAAAGCATCGGCTCTCCTCGACTTTCTCGTATAGGTTACACAGTAATAAAATAATTGACATTGCAAAATATTCACATTGAAAATTAATGGCTTTCAATTCAAATTCGAATTAAAGACTGCATTTTAATTTAAAAAGAAAATTTTAGATATTTAATTGAAAATAGCAGTTATCATATTTTGCTCAGAGATGGCGCCACTATTTATTTTGTTTCACACTCAATATTTCAAGCCATTCTGTCAAGCTCAAATTTGTTGTAGAAAGATTGAAAATCATTGGAAATAACAAAGGTATTTTCGCTAGTAAAATTCGTTTAAAAATCGTATTTTTAGGTGTTAATTCGTATTCATCAGAGGATAAACTTTAAATGTACTTTGATCACCACTATAAGGTAACTAGACAGTAAGTTTATGACATCATACGTGACGCTGCTGAAACAACCAATCAGCAAGCTCGAAATTTCTCCATTGTCCCTATTTCTGTAAAAGTTGGTATTATGCTGCTGGCATGGCGCAATGGGAACGCCAGTGATATAACGAGGCAAGGTGGTGGGCGCCCCCGCCCGCGGGACTCTTGGATAAAGTGACCATTTATTTCTTCCCTCAAAACGGGACAACTACTAATTTTAGGTAATAGCATGTGCATTCAAGAAAACTATTTCTTCAGTTATTATTTATTACGGAAAAGTGCGGAATGAATTCGTGGAAATAAATAATTTATGCGGTCTTATAGTTTTCAAAAAAATACATTTTTGCTAAAGAAAATTTGGTGTTGGTTCAAATAAGAATGAAATTCTGGGTAGGATTTCATAAAAATAACTTTGACAATTAGCATTGTGCAAGAATTGTGACTTGCAACTCTGTTTTTTGCTCGTCTATGACCAGGGCCGTCCCGAACAAAAGAAAGGCCTGGTGCAAAGTTGATTTACGGGGCCTTGAAACTGATTTCTTAAAACAAAATATTTATTTCATTAGGATTTTATGACTAGGATTGTTTTCACGGATGTTATACGGTGTAATTTGGGTTTCTCGATTTTGATTTTTTAATAACTGTTAATTATATATTTCGTCAATTTGTTGGACATTTTCGGTTTTTAAAAATTCTGCAAGGGAGTTTCTCCTGTTTTCAGCAATTTTCTTTTTTTTTTCTATGTTTTTCTTAAATTTATCAGATCCGCACATGTGTTTCTTGCCGGCATCTCTGTCTCTAGTCATATTCCGAAATTGTCCAAAAATAATATTTAAAAATTAAGATAAATTTTTTATTAGTATGATTACAACAAACAACAATGAAATATATTAATTAGTAATTTTCAGTAATATATTATTAAGCATTTATCTTCTCTTCAAATACGAATATTTTATTTATTTCCCCCCCCCCCCAAACGTACGATATACTATCATCAATTACAACGCAAGCATACTAAAACGCATTGTTTTTACTTTTCTTTCATTGTTTTGGTTATGTAGTGAGATTCAAAGGCCCCAACCATGCCTTTGATTGGTCGACGTGAAATGTGCACATATCGCGTGATTATATTCAAATGCATGTATATTCGGGTTAAAATAAAAAATTAGAATGCATTTTTAATTTGCAAAATCAGTCAGCTGCGCGGGGCCTAGTGCGGCCGCACCGGTTGCACAATCCTCCGGCCGGCCCTGTCTGCAACTTTTGAAAAAGAAACACTTTCTATGGGTGCATTAGTGCCGAGCAGACATTGAATATATTCAATTATTATGGACGAGTTTTCTGGTTTGTTTAAATTACATTAAAAACCTTGACTTTATCTGCCTGTATTGTATAGCAACGGATTCGGAAACCCTCCGCGCTTTTGCCCATGCGCCGGGCGGAGTTATTTTCATCAAAATAGGGGGAAAGTGAAGAATGCAAGGGTGACGTTTACATTTTACTGAGCGTGATCTAACACAGAACTCCGGAAATGCGCTCATATGACTCATTGCCTGACACCCCTCTTCTGTATAAATTCGTTCAAAAGAGGTAGTCTCTGAATCCGTTGCTGAACAATATGTTGGACTTCCGCTTTGAAGATTCCATTGACTAGCGTTACACCGGAATTACGTAGTACAGTCACTTAAATGTAAACAAATAAAGCATAAAACTCGTCCATACGAAAATTCGCATAATTCAAATTATTGATGTGAAAGTGTTCGAAAAATTTCATTCAGACGGTTGAAACATTCCAAGTGTTCGATTCCGGAACATTTTGCAGTACAATGTAGTTGCAAATAAGTGCGAGCTAAGATATTCCTGACCGACTTGCATATTCATGAGACGTATTGCACATGCCCCATCGTCGCCACTCTACTAAGTACTATGGCTGGATTTTTTAATTTTTCGCGCCTTTTTTACCTTCTCGTATACGAAGTTATACAAAGAGAAACTATTGTAATCGTCAAAAAATTCGAACTCGAGGTTTTCACGAATCTCCACGTTTTAGACCTCCCTCAGTCCAAAAAACACAATTTTGGAATTATGTCTGTCTCTCCGCGAACACGATAACTCGAAAGATATTAGAGATACATGGATGAAATTTGGTATGTGATCTTGACACATAATTTGTAGGTTTCTATCAAATTTTGGACAAAATCCGTCTACGGGAAGTCTGCCTGTATGTCCGAGTTCATGTGAATACTATAACTCAAAAATTTGAATAGCTAGATGGATAACATTTGGTATACAGATTTATCATCATCAATGTAGGTCCGTATCAAAGTTTAGACGAAATCCGTCGAAGGGTTGACTGTCTGTCGGACTGTATAATCGTATCATTGTAAAAATTATATCTCCTAAACCCTTTGGCTTAGAAAATTAAAAAAATTGGTATGATGGTAGCTAACACTAATTATAGATCTGTGCCCAAATTTCCTTTCAATTGGTTAAGAAAAAGGCGTTCAAAATGCATAATTAATTTTTCTAATCCGATTCTCCCTACGCATGCGTACTAGTAGCAATCTCTGTGCACGCGGTAGGATTACGTCACTTTTTTCCTTGTTTTACTTGCGTACTGGAAGCAATCTCTGCGCATGCGCAAGCTATTCAGAGGTAACGAACGAGGTTATTACCACGTTTTTATTAACTCGGTTTCTTGTCTGTCTGTCTGTTCGGTACAAATTTTGCAATGAATTTTAAACTCACTTCCCGATGAGATGGAGACTTGAAACATAGCTCAGAACTAGATGACAATGCAATATTAATTCGCTTTCTTGTCTGTCTGTTTGTCTGTTAATTTTTTATTTTATATTTCGTGTTTTACCGAGCCAGAGCTTCGATAGATGGCGCTGTCCAGGCGTCACTCGTGAATAGCGAGGAAGGGAAATCTCGAGTTTGAAGGATTCCAAGAAATCGCGGGGGGACATCGAAGAGTGGATTGAAGTTCGGAGGGGAGGGTTTGCTATACCAGAGTGACAATAATTTGTTTGCCGTGAAATTCCAGAGGGGGGAGTAAAATTCTGTTCGGGTGCTAGTTGTTTTCACGAAGGTTTCTGCGTCAAGTAACTTAATTTTTCAGGAAAATAATAATTTTCTATTTATGATCAGGTGAAGAGAAACTGAAATAAACCTGAAATTTGCCACATGTCTCCATCATAATCTCATCAAGATGGTTAAAATCGATTGCAAAATTTCACACACAGAAGACTAAAAAGCAGAAAATAATTATTTAAATAAAATAAAAATTTTAATATACCACGTTTTTAAAACGGACTAAAAAGTAAAAAATAATTTCTTCTAGCCCCATACAGATTTATAACCCCATACAGATTTAAAAGCGAAAACGGGGCTCATGCAATAGTTAATAGTAAGGAGTGTAGGAGTTAGCTGTCGTTGAGAAAACTCACACAACAGTTCATATAATTTCCATTCCAAAAAAAATTTTAGTGACTGAAATAAACTACTTGCATCAATTATCTATTGCATGCGCCCAACGTTTTCGTTTTAAATCTGTATGGGGTTATAAATCTGTATGGGGCTAGAAGAAATTATTTTTTACTTTTTAGTCCGTTTTAAAAACGTGGTATATTAAAATTTTTATTTTATTTAAATTTTCTCCTGCTTTCTCCTCCGCACGCGGAGCTTGCATTGCTAGTGTTTGATAGAAAATAAATATTGCTAAGTTTTAATACATACGCATCTCTTTCAATATGATTCTCCACTAAATATTTTTCTATCACTATGATCTACAATGAAACACCTTCTGATAGTCATTTAATTCTGGGTTACAGTAGGTTCGAATTTTTTTATCCACGCAGGGGGAAGGGAAATGCCAAATGTTTGAGAAGTATACGAGAAAGTTTAGGGGAGGCCACTCCCGCTGGTTTAAAAATGTTACAGCTAGTTGCTTTTTTTCGGAAAATGGGACTCTTCGGTAGGTATTTTAGGTTTAGATGTCCCGGGCGCCGAATTTAAGGGGCACCATGGAGCTAAAACTTTACTGAGTTTATACCATTTTTAAAGCAAAATATGATGTGGGGGAGTAAAAATAATTCCATGCGCCAGGCGTCATCTGCGCTGGCTAAGCCACTGATGACGATTAGGGTAACAAAATCATATTATGATCCGGGCGCCACTGATTCTCGCTATGCCACTAACCATATTCACAAAACGCTAATGCGTTTATGCCACTTTTTAAAGTCAAATAAAGTAGAACCCCACTAATCCGAACTAAATGCGACCGGTGCCTGTTCGGATTACAAAAAAATCGGATTACCCGAAATTCCGATAAAAATAAAAAAGAAAAAGATGTGTGCTAAAAAATTGTAAGTTATAAGTACTCAGTACTACTATCTCTTGAATTGTTTTATTCAAAAGCAATAGAAAGGGAATATGTCTCCCCTTTTCATTAGAATAATGGATGTGCTCCTGTATGAAGTGACCTTATCTTACGGCGAATTGCATTAGTTTCTTCAATGTGTACAAAATTATGCATGCTGAAAAGGTACTTTTTTTGTTTTCAGCATGCATATTTAAATATTTTCTATTACATATAATTTTCGAAAATAAAATCGGTTCGGATTAGAGGGGTTCTACTGTACTATGAGGGGTAAAAAAACAGCGGGAGTGGTCTCCTCTAAACTTTCTCGTATACTCCCTAACACATGTGGAGGAAAAATAAGTTAAAAGGCAGTAAAACGCATCAAGCGTCTCTAGCACAGTTGGAGAAAAAAGTTGTAATAGATTATCTCAGGCACATTGCCAGAGTGCTTAAAAAATTTAAAAAAGCATGAAAAACAGAACTGATGAATCAACTGGCACTAATTTTCGCTCTGTTAATAATAATTACTTTCGTTTTGTCGGAGTGAAATAATACAAAATCCACCAACAGAAAAAAATGCATTACCAATTACAAAATCAAACTGTAAATTAAATATGCAACTCTTTTCGAGAAAATATTTCTTTGTGACTGACTATAAATCACTGAAAGGTAAGCGAAAGGCAGATCAAGATGGAACGAGCAGAATTTGGCAGTGAGCCAAGACGTTGTATGGTGAAATAGAATCGGAATCTAGCGCGATTTCGCAATAGGGTTAGAAAGATAAGAAAAACCAAATTTAGAATTTGAACGCTTTTTTTAAACCGATTGACACAAAAATTTGACACAAATTTACAATTTGGGTTAAAAGGCCACATACAGAATTTCACTTATCTAAGTAATTTTGATAAGAAGTTATTGCATTCAAAAGTATGCGAATATACAGACCGACAGACACTCAACCCTTTGATGGATTTGGCCTAAAATTTTATACGGACCTACATTCATGATGATAAAACTGTGTACCAAATATTATCCATATAACTATTCAAGTTTTTGAGTTATAGTGTTCACATGAACGTGGACAGACAGACACCCGTAGACGGAATTTGTCTAAAATTTGATAGAAACCTACAAATTATTTGTAAAGATCACATACCAAATTTCATCCCTGTAGCTCTAATAGCTTTCGAGTTATCGTGTTCGCAGACAGACAGACATAATTCCAAAATTGTGTTTTTCGGACTAGGTCAGGGTTCCCACTCTGTGTTCGGGAGGTCAGGGTTCCCACTCTTATTGAAGAAAAAAATTCAAGGATTTTCAAGGAACTTTTAAAAAAAAATCATGGACCATAAAATTACATATTTTAGGACACAAAAATTCAAAGGACAAATTTAAATAAAATATTTTCAACTTTAACGTTCAAAGGCGTCATCACTTTCTTACTTATAAATTTTAGATCTTTAAGTGAAGAGTATCAAAGGCACGTTTTGTTCACCTTGCAGTTAGTAAACCAAAATCTACAGTGAAAAGTGAGTTTCGAGACCACAATTCAAGCCTTACTATTAGCTATAGTGTTCTACTACTAGATGCTAATTTTACATAAACAACTACTAAGCATTACTTAGTAGCTCACTTCACTAACACATTAGCTGAAACAAAATTCATTAAAAAATTATTAGCCCCACAAGAACCTCTATTCCTACTTTTGACCATTGCTTGGGAATGAAGAGTGAAAAAAAAGCAAGACACACACACACACACACACACAGGTACAAATCCACAAACCTTTAAATAAATAAACTTCAAAATACTGTTACACAAAATCTTACCGTGGGTGTATGGTGTAAACAGTCCAACACGCAGGATAATGGAGAATGAAGGTTTATTTACAAATATACAGGAAAACACGTAGCACAGGTACAGGAAACAATAGTCCTTGCACAGATTACCAATGTAAATAGACAACAATTCACAGGTAATGACAGTTGATATCTAACAGCACTTTGATATCTAACAGCACAAACAGTCAGAAAATAACTAGTCACGACAATAACAGCTCAGCTCACCAGCTGATTAGCTCACACAGCAGATAGAACTCCGAAGACGTTTACGCTTCACAGTAACCAGTCGTTCAAAGACATTGTTGTGGTCCAAACGCGGTCTTATATAC
Source organism: Araneus ventricosus (assembly GCA_013235015.1). Taxonomy (NCBI): domain Eukaryota; kingdom Metazoa; phylum Arthropoda; class Arachnida; order Araneae; family Araneidae; genus Araneus; species Araneus ventricosus. Next base: position 24,758 of record BGPR01021949.1, read on the forward strand.
TCTCCCCGTTAGGCCGTGACGTCACATAGAATTTTCATGAAAATCCTAGATCTCGGCCCCTAATAGAAATATCGAGAAAAGGATTGCATTTTCGAGAATAATCTATTTGTCGCCAAGGTCATGCGTGCCACGAGAGTCGCTGAGGTCACTCCATGCTTCACCTTGTAAAACCCTCTTCCCAACCATAAGACCTGCATTGCTGGGAAGCGACTTTCCATGACTGTAACACTGCTCCCCTCTTCAAAGACTGACGTCCCGGCAGTCTAATTACACCGAACTGTGATCAGTAGCCCGGTAGGGGGTTAGCCGATTGATGTGAATTACTTTTGGCTTGGCGTTAGGTGACCTCTGAACTCTGTAGATGACATCGTTCAATTTCTTGACGATAGTATAAGGTCCTTCCCAGTTCTGCTGTAATTTCGGGCTCAGACCTCTCCGTCGCTTCGGGTTATACATCCAGACTTGGTCTCCCTCCTTAAAATGATGGCCGGTTGCTCCGGAATCGTAGCGAGTCTTCATTCGTTCACTGGCCAATTTAATTCGCTCTCTGGCAAACGCATGTACGCTTTCCAAACGTGCCTCTAAATTATTCAGGTATTCATTCGGCGAGGAAGGCGTATCACTTGGTCGTCCAAATAGGATATCACATGGCAATCGCAGTGTTCGACCAAAAAGCATATCTGCTGGAGTGCATCCGGTCGCGTCATGGTCTGCGCTCCTATAGGCCAAGAGAAAGAGTGGTAAATGTGTATCCCAGTCAGTCTGATTCTTCGATACAAATAAAGATAGATGGTTTAAAATCGTTCGATTAAACCTCTCGACCATGCCATCGGACTCAGGATGTAACGCCGTCGTTCGAGTCTTCAGAATTCCTAAAAGTTTGCAGAGCTCAGTAAAGAGAGCGGAATTAAAATTTGTACCTTGATCCGAATGTAATATCATAGGTACGCCATACCGCGAAATCCATGCTCGAACAAGTTCTTCAGCCACAGTCGAGGCTTCCTGATCTGGAATGGGGATTGCCTCTGGCCATTTGGTAAAATAGTCCATCAATACCAGTACATACCGATTGCCCTTTGTCGTTACAGGAAGAGGTCCTAAGATATCCAAAGCCATTCTTTCGAAAGGTGCGCCCACATTATA